>OZ026620.1:57638356-57778356 GCA_964020975.1 Hermodice carunculata
GATTAATTTCAACCCAATAACGAGAGCAAAGAGATTCAAGAGTTACAAAATCATCAATATGGTTTAAGCCACTTACAATGATCAATGACATTTTTGTCTGTAAAGACATGTGCAGCGAGAGACAATCTCGTATCTTCAAAGACTAATGAGCAAAATCTCGTATCCTGTTAGTTCTAGGTTCTTTAACTTAGTCCCTATCTGGGCTGATACCCTGTACTGCCAAGAAAATTGCTTTTAAGACTTGCTCATGACAGATAAAGTCAAATTGGATGGAGAGGACACGTATATTCCAAACTATTTCGGGGGTGGGGTGGTCACACGTTGCAGGGCTTGATCAACTCACCACGCTATGCATCTGACATGAGAATCGTTTGTCTTAACAGATCACTTTTTATGTTTCCACAGAGGAGTTGTATACACATTTTTAGGGAATCTTTGTACACTATTAATACCTCTTACGAGTTCAGAATTTGTTGATAACAATACCGGATTTGTGACAATTGTTTTGTTAAAACTACTAAATTTAAGCACTGAATTCTAGGAAAATAACAATGTTTTTCTTATATATATATATATATATATATATATATATATATATATATATTAATTTCACAGGAGTGACCATTTGGACAATTACGTGATGGAGGTTGGCATATAAACTGTGTTGGTAAACTGTGAGGTAAAGGGTAAATAAAGCTGTAAATGTTCCTGAATTTCCATTACAGATCGACTCAGCAGAGATATCACAGTTATCAAAACGTCAACATTCATCCTTCAATACCAATATTTACGGCACTTTACATACAGATAACATCCTCAATGCATATTGTTCATCTCAAAATTGTTTTTAGAAGAACGCGCAATAATTTAAGCATTGAATTGTCAACTTTGCATATTTTTACACATTTTCATACCATTTGACCGTATCTTGACCATTACGCTCATATACCAGACTGTCAACTCCTTTTTTCTTCAAGAAGGGCTTTTGAACTATGAAATAAACATGGTTGTCAGTTTTTAACCCCCCCCCCCCAAATATTAGGTCTTTAATCTACCAATATCTCCACAAGTTACTGGTGGACTATGACCTTGTGTTCGTTAATCTTCCACCCATAGCTACCTGTGATCATGAATGTCTTTTACTTGCTACTGGTACATGTAGCGGTAAGGAGAATTGTTTCAAAAAGGTTATATCAGATAATGAGAAAGCTGACTATGATAAAACCAATGAGTTATAATTTGCTACTCTTTGGGATGCTATTTTCATTGATGACAACATAGATTGATACATGCCAAAGACTTTTTGCACGAGGTAGTACCTACTGTATATGCACACACAAATAGGTCACTATCAAACATAAGGATAAGCCATTCATGACAGGTACATTTCGTCACCATATGAAACCTATGGATCGGGTCTTCAAACGTGCTAAAAATTTGGTGAAGAAGACCATTTATTTCTTGCATAGAAGGCCCAGAAATGAAGTTGCCGATTTAGTTTGAAATATTAAAAGAGTGTGCGACATTTATGAAACAAAATTTTTAAAAAAGACGAAACAAAAAAAAAAACAAAAAAAAAACAAAACAAAACAAAACAAAACAAAACAAAACAACGAAAGCAAGCAAACAACAACAACAACACACACACACACACACACACCGGAACAGAACCAACAAAACATCAGCAAGCCTTCAAGCAAGCTTGTGGTTTGTATTGAAAAAAATATATACCTTGCATAGCTATGCATTTAGCCAAGAATGCCAAGGAGTCTGAAAGGTTTATTTGCCGTCAACAGGAACGTAATACTTAAACAAAATCTCAAGGTCACTTTTAGATGCCATATTTGTGTGGGGTGCCATATTTGTGTAGATATGCATATTATGTCAGGATGATTCCATCTAAGGACTATTTGTCTGGTATTAATCGGGCTACAGGGAAGAGAAAACAGGCTAAATCTACATCTTGCCTCTTCCAAATATCAGGGAAGACAGAGCATTGCGTACTTTCTGCATCATCCCTAGATCAATCCAGCCAATGTCAATGGTAATTTGAGAGCTGATTGGCTTTTTAAAGATGGAAAGTTTTACATAGGAAGATCATGGGTGGTCCAGAGCTGAGTCACTTGGTTAATTAGTTTGAAATATCAACCAATTTTACATCCAACATAACACCCACTTCTCATCACGAGCAGGGTCCAACTTTTCGGTCAAATTAAAGGTGAATGTCGACGCCTGGGTTAATTGGATCGCAGAAATGGAAAACCCATTTTTAATAAAGCCTGGAATCTTTTTTGTTTTGATATAAACGAGCCTTGAATTTAGAGAAAAATATCATACACTGATACTCTACTTCAAAATAACTCATGGTTCCTGCCCTGACCACCTGAAGATGTTAATTCCCTACTTAAGAACGAGAGGGTTAATTATACATTACGTAGAAACGATGGACTTGCCGTGACTGACTTGTGAACTCTTTTATTTTTTAATTCCTTCATACCGTCTCCTACTCATTTTGAAACTCGATACCACAAAACATCAGAAATTTGCATTCAGTAAATATATTCACATCTTGGTTGTCATTTATCCCCGCCCAGCTCGATCAGTTACGCCACGGATGGAGAAACCTAAGCATTTTAATCAATCGACTTCAAGTTGACTTGTGTCCGTTGGACACCCAGTTTGTACTAGGCACCTTATCGTAAATCCTAGCTCCTTTTGCAGATGTTCCACTGAAATAAATATCCAGTATTCATTCCAGTGTTCACTTTTTAACACGCCAAGGCAAACTCTCTTTGCAAGGATTTATGATAATATATTGAACAGTAACTCTGAAACCAACTTTTATAGAATACATATAATTGTTATTACATGGTACTTCGCTGCCTTCATGTGAATATAATTTCTATTACCATTTAGTTTTGTATTTGGTACTCCTGCCTAATCTACTTGTTGCTTTTGTTCTTCTTTTTTCATGCTTTTTCCATAGCCATATAATGTACACTCAGCTTACTTATATTTCCGTGTTTTTGTATACACTTGAGATCAGAGCTCTGTATTATATAGAGTAAATCTTCTTACATTACTAGAACTAATGCATTTTATTATTATTATTATTATTATTATTATTATTATTGTTGTTGTTGTTGTTGTTATCGTTGTTACTGTTAAATTTATTATTATTAGTAGTAGTAGTTGTAGTAGAAGTAGTAGTAGTAGTAGTAGTAGTAGTAGTAGTAGTAGTAGTAGTAGTAGTAGTAGTAGTAGTAGTAGTAGTAGTAGAAATTGTTCACTATATAAACCTGGTATCTGTATACCTTCATGTTGAAGGCCTTCTCCACTGTCCATCAACATATCCTTCAAGTATTTAAACTATAAAGAATAATTATAAGCATTAAAATATTTAGTCGGCCTAATTCATCACTCTGGTGGTAAACATTGTGCCCTGTTTTCTGTCTCCTCTTTTGCGTGCATCTGTATATCTGGTGTTGTCCTGTTCGTGTGTCCTTTCCAGCAAGAGGGATATACATAGTGCTTTGCCCTTTTGCCAAATTGTTATGTATTATTACTGTCATGATAAATACTGTGCAATGTCCAATAAAATATGTTTAAACCAACGCATATAAGGGATATAGAATAGGAGAATATTTTTACTCTTGTTTTAAACCTATTTGTGATACCTACCTTCTCTCTTGTAAATGCATCTATCGCTGTAAGTCCTCTAGCTGCATTACAAAGTACCAGTAATGTTGTTAGCATCTTACCAGGAAAACTTGTCTCTTGCAGTTTTCCTCATAGTCCATCCTCCACATGCTATCATATGGTTTTTCTTATGTCCACGAATCCTGAGAACAACTTTGCCTTTATTTTCTGATTGAGAGAGCACAAAACTATGTAAACACGTCTGCAAACTTTCTCAAAACCATGTCGTATTTGTCATTGTATGTTGCTTTTCCCTCAATATTTGTGTAAATATTCTCCTGCAGTTACTACCGATGGCAATATTTCACTGACACATTATGTAATGTATAATCCTTCTTTGAGAAACTTGTTTGCTATTATATCACAATCCACTGTCTAACCTTTCCTAAACCTAATCGCTTTGTCCACTTCCCATGTGAACTTAGAATTGTAGCCCTCATTGTCCGTCATATCTTTGCATTTCTTTGAGGTTAATTTTAAGAAAAAGTCTGGCCCAAATTATGACGACATAAACTCCCAAAGGTTTGAAAAAAGGGTTGTTGAAATAGATTAATTTATGCCATTAAATTATCATTATCAGTCAAGAAAAGTGTATTTCCAGATGTACTTAAAATTGCTTAAGAATTTTTTTTGTTGAAAAAAGGTTGACATGGATAACTTTCCAATGACAAACCAATTTCTTTGGTGACAAGCTTGGCAAAGTTGTTTGTAAAGACCGCTTACAATCAGTTGGTAAATTACATAGATAGAAATGACATTTTGTACCAGCATCAATTTGATTTTAGGAAATTATAAAAAACTGAGGCTGCTGTACGATTTTGCCCTCACAAAATATCAGAGGCCTTGATTCATCCAAAACATGCACTAAATGTCTTATGCAATGCCTTTGAAATAGTGAACCATAAAATACGTGATCATAAGTTATTTTATTATTGGATAAAGTCTCTTGGTTGGTTTTCTTCGTATCTTATAAACCGATCTCGGTATGTGCATTTTCAAAATGCTGACTCTGATTTCCTGAATATATCACATGGAGTTCCTCAGAGATACATCTTAGGCCATTTACTTTTTCCTTTATATGTAAACAATCTATTTGATGCATGCCTGACTTTTTCTGTTTATCATTTCCAGATGACACAAATTTGTTTTGGGCGGGTAAAAATTTTGATTTTTCAATGTGTAGAATAAATAAATTTCTGTTAGTGGTTTAAGAATTGTGAAATTAAAAAAAGGAATATATTTGTAACAGCTATATTTATGTTCAAAGCAGCTGATTGTTTTTTCCAGCTGGATAATTTCGATTTGTGGTCTTGGCCCATATACACCACTTGTGTTGCAATCTTGTGTTTTACTATGGCGATACTTATCCATTCAATTCCCTCTCCACCCTGCTGTCATTTTTATCAATGCCTATTTTAATCCTACTCCTTGAATTCTGGTAAACTGGCTTGGATTTGCTTTCTAAACAGCAACTTTACTCTCCCTACTGTTGAAATCACTTCTTATACGGTTGTACTTACCATTTGATTACGTTCATTCTCATTTCTTCATCATTTGTATTTATTTTCCTTTATTCGTATTATGTCCATCCTTTTGGATATAATACCTGTGTTTTTCACTTGTCCCTTTACTTACATGGTTTTAATTTCTCCTCTGGGTGCCTTCTTTCATCTTTGTTCTCTGCTTGTCTTACCTCTATCCCTATCCCTGATCGATTACCTTCGTCATTCCTTTGGCCATGTTCCTAACAAATCCTCTCAACCCTCTGCAGTTGTCTGTGTGCAGTCTATTCGAACAAAAAAGTCACATATCCTCTCCTTTTACCTCATAAAATGTGAGTGGTATTCCAACAATATTCAAATTCTTTCCTGTGCACAGCATTTTGTCTATTTTTTCACAATTCCAATCTACCTACTGGCACTCTTTGTGTGTTTCTTCCTTTCTTGGTAGCACCCTTGAGCAACTTTTTGTGATCTAATTTTCACAAACTATGTCCACCATTGCCCTGATTTCGACCTTGAATAGGTCAACAGGTACTTGCTTTCCACTTGGTATGTTGTTCTTACCTCCATATACTCCTCTCAGTGTCTATATTGTTTTACCATCATCCTTCGGCTCTGACCCATAGTCTTCTTTCATGGGTGTACCACCTTCACTTTCAGTTGTCTCCCATCATTGCTTCCTTTGGCTTCCAAATCCTGATTTACATCTGTATCCATTCCCACATCTTCCAACACAAGCCAACTCCTCTTCCTTCCCATCCAAATCCACGATCCTTGTGTTTTCCTGTAGATGTTGTGTCCGTAGTGCCTCATCTTTCCCATCAATTTATTGACTCATATCTCTCCAGTTTGTGCACCCACTCCATTGAGCACCTTGTTTTCTCTCTGAGTACTTTATTTTCTTCCTGCAGATGGCTGCTCTCATTTTTTAAAATTCTCTGCTATTTTCTTTTGTAACTGTTTACCTTTTCTACACTCTGTTTACTACGCACTGGAAAGTTGTAATTTAGCAAACTTTTATTTTTTCACAGTTAGACTTAGTGACAGAACAATTTAACATGTTGTCCAAGTTTTAAGTGTTGGGGGGGGGGGGGGCATATCAAGAGCAGTGGGATCACTCTTCTCACATCCACATAAACCTGACATACAAGTGCAGCATGCTCAGCTTGCTTATGTACGTTTACTAAGTTTACCTTTAGAATGCACCCCACAGTGAGTGTGCACAAGTGAGCAATTGTCGGTTACCCATGAATGAGGAGATTTCGAACTTTGTAGTAGCGTTGTCCAGAGAAAGTTGGAAAGAAACAAGATACATTTAACAACTGAACATCACTAAAGGTCTCAGTAAATTTACTAAAAATGACACATAACCATCAACAAGTAAAAAATCATGCATAGTGGATCGGGTTTACCAACCAAATAAAGAGGGTTTTGGAAAAAAAAAGAGAAACACCAACATGAATTTTGAATTTAAACTTTGTTTTTTTTCTATGAATCACTTGCTTTGATTTTTACAAGACAAAAGAATTCTACGACGTGAATAGAGCACCTCAACATTTACTTTCGGACTTTTTGTGCACATTTGGAACAAATTGAAAAAGAAAACCATCTATCTGGACTTTGCATTCAAAGTGGTAAAACGATACCAAAGCCCGTTCATGTACCACATTCACATTCGTTCACTGTCTGTGTTTGCTGTTGCGTGATGTTTCCACAATTTCAACTACGAAACCACAAAGTGGGAATGAAAACTAAGAAACATGTTTAATGACCCCATTAACCAGGGGGTCAGTAGCTGGCCAATAATACACCTATTGTGTAACATGAGCATAGCTTAGGGACCCTTGAGACCATCTGTTCATAACGCCTGGTAGGTGTTGATTATAGTGTGAAATGAGCACAATATTCTACTTGTAAATTCGTGGTGCGTCAGAGCATCTTACATAAAAAAAATTATATCGGGAGAGTGGCCCATGGCCTCCCTTTCCATTTTTTCCTTTCTTCCATATGTTTGTAAACTTTTGCATTCCGTGAAATTTATCTACTTTGGATTGTGATTTGTTCAATTAGCTTACTCTAAACACTAGGCTTGTGTATGCATGGTCTTGATGAAGGAAATACAAAAACTCGTTTGTTTGAAATGTATATAAAATATCATACTTATATGTAAACTCTACTCTCAGCAGGAAATTATTCGTCCCCTTGACGTGATAACAATTGTTTACTGTTATATACAAATCAAATTTTGCCAAATAGAAATTGGGAATATTTACGGCACATTTATAAGCTAGCACAGCATGTTACAATTTCACTGGACATAAGTTCCTTCTACATTATTTCTCACTAAATTACTGACGCACTTTACAACATATGGTCGCAAAGTTTGTTTTCCCACCACTGCGACAAAAATTAACAGATCATTATCCCTACAAACATTCATCGTCTTTAGCCAAATCATTCTCTGGTATAATTTCAAATAAATATGTTCAGTTGTTCCAGAGAAGAAGTGCAAAATAGCCTTAACACAGAATTCATTGCAGAAGTGGGGAAAACTTAGCAAAATTTCGTGACCGAAAATAAAATACGTAATCTCAGGTAACCCTGTATGCACTATCAACGCAAGTGATCAAGTAGCTCTTTAGAAAAAACGATTACAAAATTAAAAGTTCATGAAAATAGACACAAATATTTCTTCATCATCTGCTTCACATAGTTTGTAGGATTTTAGCTGGGTAGCATTTGTGCATCCTGTATAACCGTTTCGGTAATATTGCAATACAATCACTGTATTGGTAATACATCGCCAGTAATAGCACCTGTCGAGACATGGTCGCACTGTGTAATGTCCAATAACTTCGTCAAAAATTAAACATCTGAATCATTTTCGCTAACTTTCATAAATAGTAACGTTATACTTTGATAAATTTCAAACAATTTAAGGTCTTTCTGGAGATTTAAAATATTCTGGACCCTAAGGTCAGTTTTCTTTCCAGTGCTACCTGGTGCCCAAAATATGAACTTCATGATGCCACGTGACCCCGCATACACTCTGATAGCAATTGGTATCAGTTTTCCAAGAGCCAAAATTATGATTTTGTTGTTTGGTTTCTTCGAAGAGAAAAGAATCGTATAAACTTTTAAAAATTTTGCTTCATCTTCTCATTTGCAAACTTGGTAGAGGCCCACCTTTGCAAGTTGCATCTTAAAATGTCATACTGCAGTATTTTGTGATAATGGTACATTTGAAGACAAATTACTACATTTACGTTTTTTAAAGAGAGCTCTCAAGACCGGTCTTTCTTCTAAAACCTTCTTAAATCTCACAGAAAATTCTCTTCCCTTCCTTCTTTCTCCCTTCTGCTGTGATCCTTTCATTCCTTTATGAAAAACCACCACACATTTTCTCGTAAGGAGTTAGGTTATACCTCCTAGGCTGTCTCTTTTTATACCCCCGCACTGTTATATAGGGTTCTTTATGTCCGTCTGTCCTTCCGTTTCTTTCGCTGAAAGTGTATCCGAAACTTGTTTCACATTTTTGTGAAATCAATTTCAAACTTTACATAGTTGATTGGCATGAGAAGGACCAATGCATTCATATTTCCTAATTTTTCATGATTTTTGCCAATTGCGTAATGATCTGTAAAGTGTCCTTGTCGGTGATAATTGTTGGCCAAATCGGCTTCAAACTTGATAGGAATGGACTCCAGATAAGGTTCAACATGCCGTGCTTTATTTCACAAACCTAGAGTATCGTTCAGTAGGTCACAGATATGGGGTATAGTGAAAAAATGTACTGTACGCTATTGAACCATAAAACTTTTCTTGTTTGACTTGGTTTTACAAAAACTCACTCAACCGCAAATGAGGGCAGAAATGTGTGCCATGAAATAAAGCTAGGTCACTTGGTTAAGTGTCTATGTCACAACCATATCTATCAAGTACCCTGTGTCTATAGTCTCTATGTACATTTTTCATCTGCTTCAAACGTGGTAGGAATAAACGGGATCTCAACTTGGAGTGTTGCATTTAGAAGAAGAGGTCAGAAGTTTTTATCACAACTAGATCCTAAATAACATAAAAGAAAATACAAATGCTACACTTTATTGCCCGGAAAAGAACACAAAGACAGAAACTTTTATTTCATTATATATTCACTTACACAATACAAGAACAGCACAGCAATCGCGGAAACAGGTAGGTCGCCTTTTTAATGTCCATGGTGACTGTTTACACTAAATGTTCACTCTGGTAACTAACGAGCTGGGGGATCCTGTGTCCTGGCTTCTCCAGTCGACGTCAGGGCTGGAACTCATAATCAAAGAGCAGTATCAGAAAAAAAAAACCCTGGGACACCATCTTGTAACCTGTGGCAAAACCCCGAGTTTTAGCTGCAAGGCCAAGACTGTGAAATGGTTTTCAATTTTCTTCATCCTATCAATCACCAAAAATAAGATACATTAATTTTCATATTTTGCTGTGCAATTTAAAGATATATCTATTACACAAACACCACATTGGAGAGCTCACAAAAGATCTGAAAAACCTACTTACACTAGTCTTCTTGTGTCCAAAAATGGCTATTTCAAAGCCTACATTATTCAGTTGGTGAAGCGCACAAGATTAACAAAATATATACAAAATATATTCATAAGGGCTCAAAAATGGCTCAATAAGAAGCCAAGATTATTCAAATGGTAAATCATACACAGATACGCCTAATACAAAACACATAAATACCGCAGCATACAAAAGCTCAAAATGGCTTATGTGGAAGCCTACGTTATCCAGTGGTGAACCATACACAGATACACCAAATATTAAATTTTACAGGAGCATTCAAGAGCTCACAAATGGCATATTAAGAAGCCCATATTATTTAAAGAGTGAATCGCACAAGATCAACATGGTATAAAATATTTAACAGCTTGTACAAGCTCTCAACTATAGTCTGTCAACCCTGAGTTACGGAGTGGGATTTCGCAAATATTATGCAAATAGCGGGCAAAATGACCATGTGTTTCATACACAACCCGATCTGAGCTGTTTGCCTTACTCTTGAAAGAAAGTTGCTTGCAGTATGGTTTGTATTTATTTCTGTAACCATCAATTTTCGCGTTTTTGCGGCCTACATACGAACCATGCCGGTATTTTAAAACTACCTGTCAATCACATTTGCGCACGCGTACTTATCATTTCTTGGACGATATGGATTGCGCTAAGTTTTGGTTGCGTCCGTAGAAATGCCCCACAATGCAATTGAAAAGAAATACAAAGTGCATATAGTTACCACATATGCCTCAAAAGTAAGGTATATTGGTGAGAAAAGGTTATGAATTGGATACATGTGCACGGAACAACCCATTGTTGTAATATTCACCAAATCCGTTTCCGCAGAGCAAGGTTGATACACTATAACCGACACTTACTTGGTAAACGTCATGTGGTAGCCGGGATACTACCAGAAATTTTACATACACCCCGCTAATTATGTGCATGGGTCAGACAAATTCGGATGTCTGACCCTGATGTGCAGCACCTGGTCCCTTTTATTTGAGACAGACGGCCCTGAAACCTTAATCCTATCACACTGTGATCGCCTTTCGTTTACTGCACCCATCAGGTAGGTTTATCTCGACCAATCGAAACTAAGCAGGAGTGGCGTTTACTGAGCCATTTCCTGCCATGCTGAAACTTGGCATTTAACTTTATGATGTCCCAAAATTGCTTTTGTTGCAACTTAAATCTGCAGCCACTGTAAATGTTATACAACAGATTAACTTGCATGTTTTTTTTTATCTATCAACACATAACAACAGTGCCAAGTTACATAAATATGTGGATCACTCCATACCCAGATGCACATGCGCGTCCAAGATTATACCTTCACTGGCTGATACTTACAATTAAACATCAGTAAGAAACCACATACATGTACATGTGTTTGCCACTGCATCGGGTGTTCGTAAATTTGACCCTTAGTGAATATTACACATTTTCACTTCAAATTGTTCTTCATTAGACAACGCTCCGAATGATTGCTGGCCTTCGTTATCTTCTTTTGTTTTCTACGGATGTCTCTTCACTCTTATTCCTGTGGCCCAGTTCTTCATTTATGAAAGTTGTATCATTTTAATGTCTCAGGTTATATCTTCAAGTTACTTATACAGTAACGCCAAGTGATCCCCGCCCCGATACATATATTCGACATACCAGCAACTGAGGTCAAATTATTCATATTAAAGCAGACGAAGGCTTCGTGCACGTGCACAAAAGATGCTATGCCTCTGCCTCTTAGACAATTTTGTTGTTGCACATCTAAGTTTTAATAGTTCTTTTGAACATTACTACTGTAAAATCAATTCTTCATAGATATGGGATCATCATGATCATTGATTGCACACCTTTACAGAAGAATAAGCAATACTTCATAAACTCCAATGATTTTGTGTAAAGTAGAAATTGTGTGTGTGTGTGTGTGTGTGTGTGTGTGCGAGAGAGAGAGAGAGAGAGAGAGAGAGAGAGAGAGAGAGAGAGAGAAAGAGTGCGAAAGTATATGTTTATATTTGTAAAACAAAATTGCATTGCAGATTTTATTTGTTACTTCTGACATCGGCAGGCTGCTTGTGAATGGTATCCTGTTCTGCTAACAGCTGCATGTCAATGTCAGCTAACCCGACAAATCCCAGACTACTGGACTATTGAATAGGTTTTATCAGTATTCAAAGATATTGATTTTGCATGTCTAGACATATTATATTTTAGCAATATTTAATGGGGTCAAGCTTCTGGAAAAAAACTCACTCCATTGATAACGTTTATGCAGAATCTTTTCCGACTAAACAGTTATATTAACATTGTAATTGAGCGACCAGATGTACAGAAAAAAATTAAACACAAAAGGTATAAAAGTCCAAAGTATGTACGTAAAGATATTAGGGCCATGTGTTAACTATGCTGACACAGTTTTGGAATATATGTTTACATGTGTAAATTTGTCATGCTTTTTTGTTTGATGATAAAATGTTCATACAGTGATAATGAACGTTGACTTGTGGTTAACAGTGCCATCTTTTTTGAATTTGACAGCCTCTCTCCTAGTGCTCAAATTATAAGTCTCAGTTATTTGCAGTATTTCCTGTAGGATGCAGGTGGGTATTTTTAGATGCATAGCTAGCATAATCGATTGGGTTCATTCAGCATCAAAACCTATGCACATAAACATGATAACGAAGATAACATATACGTCATAGCAAATCGCAGGTGCTGTGATGATCCACAAAGTTTGACTTATTTGCACTCAGGTACCCCTCATGCACACAGTATTACGGTTTGGATTAAAATAAAGCGACATGCCAGAACAGAAGCAACACATGGAATTTGTAGGTAATGATGGGCATGCATAGTTTTGTTGAAAGTTGAGCATGCGCCTGTTCATGTTTTCTAAGACTAGTATGGGACACCATGGTGTCACAGTTACAGCTTTGATTACAGATGCTCCTGCCACATCACCTGTTCTTGAGTCAAAAGATCTAGTTGGCTTCAAAAGTCGATAAACACGTGCAATTTCCCTTTAAAATGAAGACTGTTGGAGAAACCCGACCCCTTAACTCCGTTGACTCCTAAGTCAGTTAATCTCGTGCGTGGGCGATTGGTGGGTATCTCTGTAGTTTATCATTATGTCCCATTCATATTTTAAACTTGGATATCTGAGGTAGTAGATATCTGCAGCTTTTGTTCACTGGATGGCTTTGTTATTAGTTTTCGATTTCAATGACTCTTTTCCTCCCTTTGTATGCAAATATTAATAGAGTTAAATCTACTTCTCTGAAACAACTTGACTGCCTCTTGGCAATCAAATGGAGGTTTAGCATTTGTTAACATGTGCTGTTATGTTTTAATCATGTTTCGAGGGGGTCTCCTTATTTTGTGGGTGAGGAGTGCTGTTGACACATTCTAGCATACCATTTCAAATTGTATATTTAATTTTTCCCGAAATTCCTTTCCAAAATATTCTCTACAACGAGAGCTTTAAACAAAACCGTTCGCAGATTTACATCTTGTGTCATTTCTTGATTATTTTTACTTTGTTTAATAGTATATAATGGTATAATAATATAGCTGTCTGTCTGTATCTTTAAAAATGCGAATGATAATACACATGTATGCATTTGCCGAACTTGAAGTAGACGTTTATTTTACTGTGGACAAAGCAGAATTCTTGTAAAAATGTAACTAAGGGGGTTGAAATCCAGAAAGGCTTTATACCTTTATACCCCCAACTGTGAAAATACATTGTGTAATAGATATATAAATAGCATCACATAGAGCCACTCATAACATGTGTAAATGATATATATAAATCCAAGTAAATACCATTTGTCTTCCCAACTCGTTACAGATAAAACACTTTTGATCAGTTCATATTTTATGAAGAAAACAAATGAATAATAAAATTTATCTTGCAAGTGGATATTGTTGATAATTTTCACATTATATGTAATTGAATTACGTTCACTAGATAATGTTTCATTTACGTCTGAGTAGGTAAGTGGATGGCAGTTGCTTTATCTGTAGAGGATTGCTATGCTAAACTATTAGTCCATTTAACTTGGCACCAATCAAAGATAGATTACAACAGGAATGAAATATACGTAAATTAAGCTTCTCTCTGGTGATATTGTCAGAGGTACTGCAATAATCAAATTTTAAGCATGAATATTCCAGTAACAGTTTTATTGAGTGATGCAAATCTTGCATTGTAATCACCAAAGATAGGTGCAGTGCGGTCAGTATAGTCAGAGTTGGTAAGAATACGAATTTTTCTTATCTGAAGTCTTACTAAGCAGTGCAGATTTGATTTATAATTGGAGGCTTATTTCATATTACCTTTTGTTACATTATGATAAACTAAAGCATAATACACACTCCTAATGATACCTGAACCCACACGTTGTATCATGTTTCTCAAAATCCCGGTCACTTTTCTCTTTTAACCATATATATATATATATATATATATATATATATATATATATATATATATATATATATATATATATGTGTGTGTGTGTGTGTGTGTGTGTTTGTGTATGTGTGTGTGTGTGTGTATATAAAGTGTATTAAAGATCCAGTTTAATTGTTCATCCATCCATCCATATACTTCGAATATTATCTTTGATGCCTGTTATGTTTTAAAGTTACCGAATTACTAAAAAATCACGATATGTCTAGTTCTTTGGATTATATACCAATACAAGTAATGTTAGGAACATTAAGTGGTAGCTTCTTCATTTTGAAGTGTTCAGAGCCTATCGAAAGTATTATTAGCATTGTATAGTGACACGTAAACATTTATATCAGAAAAGAATAAATTTGTATGTAAAAAACAACATTCACAAATGTCAGCTCTATTCAGATTCGAGACCTCCTACAGACAAAATCCCAACAACCTTCAATCTTATGTTGCTATGCAGCATATTTTTTTTCTATTTCGTCCTCGCGAATCCTGTGTTGTGTTTATCTGTCTACAGAGCACCACAAATTAGGGTAGCAAGATACGGACTGAGCACAATACAGCCTAAAACTTCCGATAATTTTATTCGTATGTCGCATGTGCAACATTTTACAACTCAGAGAGCATAAAACTCAGATGAGCAAAGATGGAGGTCATTATTCTGCTAAACAAAAGAGATCAGCCCCATCACCTTTTAGCTCATTACACAATTGGCTAAGGGTGCTGTGTTTGATACAATATGAGCATTTATTCATCAAATAGTTTAATAAAATGTAGCATCATAACGTTTGATCAGCTTTGCACCAGGAATCGATTATTGTTCATGTTCAGGTTTGTTGTGACTGATAAAAAACTTCAGCTGCTTGCATCCAGACAAGAACAAAGCCTCCACATACTGGCAAAGTTGCCCTGCTCAAGCCAGGCTTACCAAATGTAAATTAACCAGTGAGTTAAATTTTGTAATCAGGTGACGTGTCCCTCAGCTGAATTTATCCTATGGTCCTCCATGCGGGGTCCATCAGTTTCACATTTGTGACCTCTCAACAAGCACTGACCTCCTCAACTTGGTAGGGTTGTACATTGGGTGTTTCCTTGGTTCAAATTGTCACAGTCCTGTGTCTAATCTTTATGATTTGTTTTCATTTTCCGGAAAACCTGAAAACAAAAAAAGTCCCCAAAACACTTTTAAGTGATAAAGGTACACTCCTGTGTACCTATGCATTATAATTTGTTGAAACATCCTTGCATTAACAACAATTCAATTAATTTCTGTGTACCTAGTTGCACAAAGCCATCGAGTTAGACAATGCTGTGTCTGCCATCAACTGTAAAGGAACACCATTCTCGATTTGTTAGTGCTTCATTTTCAAATGTGTTATGGTGTTTTTCATGCCATTCCACTATGTTGGCGAGATTCTGTAACAGTAAATTATACTGCGCAGTGGTTCTAGATTAAACATATCGTTTAAATTTTGTAATGGTCTGTAGACACGCTGCATCGTTCCTGCCGCTTCACTTGCTCTCAGGCTAATACTGCAACATAATTGAAAAGGTAACAAAAAGTCTTTTTTTTTCACTGTGGCATATGTGTGAGTTCCATGTGACTACGGCCCCAAACAGAGCATTCTATGATCACACTTCACGAAAGCTAATGGTTTCAGACCAGATTTTCCTTTGAGCAGGATTCGTTTTGTGCATATGCTACATATGTTGATTGTGCTATTTAGCTTTAACTCCATATCGAAGGGAAGGATAGATTAAATGATTTCTCTTTCCTAAACATACTCTAGGCCAAAAACAACACAAGAACAACCACAATGCCCCCCCCCCCCAAAAAAAAAACAAACAAACAAGAAAACAAAACAAAACAACACAGACACACTCTCCTCTTGTCAACATTGGGTATATATGCAAGGGTGTGAGTGTAGATTTTGTCAACTTTGTTCTACCATTGCTTTTGTTCCCTCTTTTGGGGAGGATTTGCTAGTCTTGGAAAGGATCTTTTTGTTTGTTTATGAGCTTCACACGTCAGTAGTCCATGTGACCACAGGAAACCTTTCTGGCAAAAGAAACCTGCGTCTCTTTACGTACTGCAACAGCTACTAGTTGCCTCTCCCATTTGAAAGTCTTTGTATTCCAGATCCAGCTTTCCTCTTGCTTTGTCTTGTTTCTTGAAAACAGTCCCACCACCTCTGTACCACAGACCTGGAGCATCCCATTCTCCTGGCAACCTCACACTGGGGAAAACCAGTCTCTAACATGCCAATGGTCCTGCCTCAGTCGAATTGAGCGCATCATGAATGACCCATATGCTATAGCATTGTGGATTGACATTGACTCCTGTTTTGCTACTGGCCCGGTAGGAAGCCCATAGACATCCCAATGCCAGACACACTGTTCACACATTTGATGTTGTTATCTCCTTTCCAGGACATTTTGTTTTTGTTTGACAGGTGAGGCATACTCTTAGCTATCCTGTACATGTTATAACAGTCCATCTGGCACTCATATCATGTGTAAAAACTAACATTCAGAGCAGCCCATGTCAAACCAAAGGGGGATGCCTGTTTTTGCCCCGGGAGTATATAATTCTGCTTTTCTTCAAGATTTAACTTGTGCACTTTCCTCGAAAAGTTCTGATGTTTGAGCAACCCTTTTGTCCAGCAAAGTGGAAAGTCCTTCTTGATGTATGCCATGGTCCTGGTCTGATGTCGCGTCAAGACACCTGCTTATACATAAGCCCAATGACCTCTGATGTCATATGACCTCCAATTAATGCCTTCTGGCCTCCACTAATGCCTGGTGATCGCAAATAATGCCCAATGACTTCCAATCAGTGCTTGATGGCTTCCAATCTATACCTGGTAGCCTCAATTTTATGGTGTTAGATTGTCATGGTTTTTCAAACAAACACTGAGGTACAATATAAATTTTGGTGAATGCTGCAAATGATTCCATAATAAATTTTCATGGGCCATTTCTATTGAATGTCAGTCTCCGAATGTCTTCTACATTCATACAAGGTAAAAAAGGTCTAAATATAACTGCTGTAAGTGTACTCTTCCTTGATATATTGGCCATGACCATGAGTGAATATTGTTTGCACATTGCTTTCCATTTGATCCCACAATCTATGTGCCCCACCAGTTAAAAACAGTGCAGTTGTTGATGAAAGTACTGTTTCATGGACATCTTAGAGAAGTAGACCCAGGCACCCATGGTTGACCCTTCTTTCTTGCCATGACACTCTGAAATATGATATAAATTGTTTTTGCTTTCATTGAATGTCCCTTCTGGAAAGGAACAGCTCACTGGAATGTTTCATTGGCTTCTAGCTACTTACTCAGTGTATCTTTCAATGCGCCATCAATTTTCATGCATACAATGCTATGACACAATTTATAAATAATTATGTACAAAGGTGAAACAGCATAATCAAAATCAGTGAATCAAAGTCTTGTTTCAGAAAAATCCACCATGAGAAAATAAAATTCTCACCACGAACATATAACACAAAAATGTACAACACTTCAATATTTTCCAACTAACATTGCAACAAACATTACCAAATATTGCTGTTGACACAACATATGAGGTGAATAATACAACCATGGCAAGGTCACAAATCTCAAAAGGTGCATAATTGTAAATGTGCAAGACCCCATGTTCATAAAACACCTTTCCATATTTATTCTCTTGTCTCTGTTTGACAAGTGCTATCTCTTCAGACTTTGTAAGGGAAGCTCACTACTGTCTTCGGCAAACAGGAATTTGAATCTGTTTCTTGCCTGAATCAAAATTAATCAGCTGACTCTTGGTAAAATCCATACCAAAGCGCCACACCATATATTTCCTCCCATGTGGGTTCCTTGGTTCCTGGAGCACAATTTTCAAATCCAGGTGCTAAAATTCAGTTTTGCAATTTCCCTGTAATTTATCAGTTACATCTCCGGTGGTCACCAAGTAGATGACCATATTCCCAAGATCTACAGACACAGATGACAAAATCTGTGTTGTGACATAGCACTCTGACTCCAAGTGTCTCGAGTTACAAAAGCAGCTTCAAACAAGCCCAACAAGTTATAATACTGGCCAAAGGTACATACCTGTGTATGTCTTCTGAAATAAAGGTACTCCGATGGGTGTATTGCAGCTCAGTAAAGTGATAATTGTTAATATGAAAATTAAAGTTGCACACAGGGTATCTAGTATTGTTATAGACGCTGATGCAGAGACTTGAAATTGTCATTACCCTTATCATGAAGGCAGCCTGCTCTAGTATGACATCCAAGGAAAAAGTGTTAGCCATTTTCAGTCTATCTGGATTATCAATACACCTAACAAATTTGGCAGGATTGTAATTAATTTGTTAACAAAACTCGGATTCTCAAATTCTTATATATTTATAACTCAACATGGTTCCCACCTAATAATCACCATAACCATTTCTATAAACATAAGGACCCACAAAGGAGTGATCTGCACCCATGTGTAGCCAATGGCCATCCTGTCGTCTTGTTAGCTCAAAAATAGAATATGGCCAATTGCCTTGGCACATATTCGACTGTGTTGGTCTGTCAGGTCATCGGTGAGAGTGCCAATAGAATAAGCCAACTGATTGATATTGTGGAGTGCACAACAGCCACTCAAGAGTTTAAGAGAAACATACTAAAGTGTTTGACTTTTTGCAATGTGTAAAAAGTCAAACACTCAGCTGAAGCCAGTTATAACAATATTCACTTCCCATACTCCTGATGATCCCAGATTGCAGATAAATAAATACTAGAAGAGGTGTTAATTCAGTTAGTGTTTCTACCTGATCTAGTTTGCTGTAAACGATGTTCAGAAAATACATGATTTTTTGAATAATTATTCACAATTGTGTAGTTTTGCACTATGGAAAGTATGGTGATATATTTTCAATTTTTGACCCTTTCCCGCTCAAATCGCCCAAAAGTACGCGTATGTAAATGTCTTAAAGTTTAACTTAAATTGGTTGTTACTAGAATACATTTTTGCGGAGATTCGTATGTAAAACCAGTCTTGATGGCAGCTTCATGTCAATATCCTTGGCAAGGGTTGTGCGCACTGTGCCAAAAAAAGCTGTTTACCCTGTTGTACTGTAACCAAGGATGGGCTATTTTGTTTGAAGGTGGAATGATATTAATTATATGTCACATTGTAAAGATTTTTGAATGCTGATTAATGACTCTATGGGGGCATAATTAATGATAAATATCATACAGTTACGCCCGGCTAAAAGTTAACAGCCAAGCGCTTTTTTCGCGCTTTGCTGGTGTTTGGCTTGTGTTTGGAAACGTTTGAAACGTTTGGAATGTGTTTGGAAAGTGTTTGGAATGTGTTTGGAAAGCGTTTGGAAAGCGTTTAGGAAAAATCACAAACACTTAAACAAAACGTTCGAACACTTTCACCAAGCTATCGAACATTCTCCAAACGCGTTAAAACACTTTCCACACGCCTTGAACAATTACCTGAACGATTTCAAACACTTTCACAAACCCATTCAAACACTATGCATTTCAAACACTTCCATTTAAATGATGAAGAATCTCCAAACGTATATTCAACAGGTCCAGCTATATATGATGTACCTACATGTAAATGCGCACTTATCTAGCATTATAGGTTGTATATATTTATATAAAACACGATCCAAATACGTTTACGCAAGTGTCTAATTCAACTAGAACTAATTAAAAACTTAATTCTTCATTTTAGATGTCATGAATACTTCATCTTTCAAAAACTGTTTCGTAGTAAATCCATAGGCAATATCATGATCTGATCATGATATTGCCTATAAATTTACGCCGAAATAGTTCCTAATTTTCAATGAAAATATATATAATTACTCCAAGGACCAATGGAGTATCTCAACTTTATTGTGAAATATACATAGTAGAGCTTTTTGGCTTATCCATAAATGAAGGGATGCACATGTTGTTGGGATTTTTAGGTGCTGATAAGCTTTTTAGACACTTGTTAAAAATATTCCTGTCATTAGAATTAGATTACACAGTGTACATGTATATGTATCACATACGTTTGGTGCAAAGTGTAAAGTGTTTGAAAACGTTTGGAAAAGTGTTTGAAAACGTTCGACTTTCACCAAACGCGTTTGGCAAAGTATTTGAAAGCGTTTGGAAAATAGTTTGAAAGCGTTTGGAAAAGTGCTTGAAAGCGTTTGGCAAAGTGTTTATAAAGCGTTTGGAAAGTGTTTGCGACGTGTTTGCTACGCGTTTGCAAAACGTTTGACTTTCACTGAAAGTGTTTGGGAAGTGTTTGGGAAACGTTGGTGCGTTTGGCATTTGCTAACTTGAACGCGAGCGTAACTGTACATACCTTGTTAACCTTAGAGACGTCATTCTGTCAAGTTGTTGTGTCCTAAAATAGTGGTAAAAATTGCTTGCAGTTAGTAATACGTTTGCTCTGCAGTCATAGAATTTGAAAAGAAAACAGACAGTCAGCTAAGAGGAAAGGCCCTCTTCACGACTAAAACCTTATTTATCTTTAGTTGTTGTTTGCATGAAACTTTGTAGTGAGGTCTTTAGGTGCATGGACAGCTTCTTGTTCTTTAAGAGGTGCATAACCTTTTAAGTACCCACCAGCATCCCTTGGAACGTAAGTTACCAAATGGGCTGCATTGAGCAGAATGCCATCAAGAGTGTCAATTTTTGGAGCAAACAATGCAGAAATCCCTGTTAGCAATGAATTAATCAGAAACGACAAAGTATGGTGACATTATAGTGAACCGTTGACTAAATTTTTCTATGAAACAGAGCGAACTAAGATCAAAACTGAACTTGTGAATTAAGGAACTATAAGCTGCTAGGTGTATATATAAGTTTATATATCAGAAAAACACAAATAGATATGGTTTGGACTATGGATATGATGAACTTTGACTGTGCAAAACTATACCTCAATTCGGATAACATAACATTGGATTGTTGATTGCAGAGGGAATGACATGCATGTAATTTCTGTATACTCTGTGAGTTGACTAGATAGAGATGTTCTCACATTTTCAAAGCTGACAATCAATATATCTTGTTTGCTGGGGCAATACTATCAATGTACATTTGCATGATGCACATAATTTGGGATATTTCACAACATGGGAATGGTTGGACTTTGACCACATTGATTGTCCCTTTGTTTCTGATGATTTCCCGAGTGCAAAAACATGTAAGCCACTGTACATTTTTTCAGCTGCAGTCTTTTCCAGCACTTAACAACAGATCCAAACAAATAGTGTTGATCTTCCAGGGAATCTCTAAGGGTACCCTGCCAATGCAGCACGATTACTTTTCTCCTTTTTTTTGTAGTCACACATTGCTTTGGCTACCACCAACATACTTGATATTCTTTACCGGCAATTCTGCTAACACTCCACCGTTTTCCAACATGCAAATAGAAAACACACAATATCATCAAGCTAGGCTGGGTTTCCACAGTTGGCCTGGTGCAGATTACCCTTGATATATCCCAGGTGAGTAATGTGCAGTTATGAAGATCTCCCTCTTTGTGTCTTCTGTGAGTAGATACAAAAGAACGTCCATTGCTGCATAGTATCTGTCTAGTTTTGTTACAACATGACACACAATATATCATACGATTGGAGTCTTAGTGTTTATCACGTTTGCTTTTATCTGATTCTGTAGGGAGAGACGTGCTTATGCCACGTCTAACTTTCTCCCGAAGGTTTAGCGGGCTCCTGCAACAGAAATTACACATTGAAAGTCTACATGGTCCAACAAAAGAGGATTTCGGGAAACAGGAATCAAATGTGATGTTTTTCGGTAAATATTCTATGCTTCGCATCTGGTCAATTTGTCACTGACACGCAAACACTTCCAACCTGCAGTTGCACTACTGATATGATTGCATCATACTTAAGCTTAGCAACATCAGCATCCCATTTTTTTCTTGACAAGATTGTGACGTTTTCGGCAATACAGAGTTGACTGGTCTATACAAGCCAGTTGCCATATTTCTGGATGCTGTTATAATAATCTTCGTTCTAATGTGGAATATTAGATTTCCATTTGACCAGAGCTTTGCCCTACTTTTTTGGCTAACTGGTCTGAAAAAATAACAGGTTTTGATATAGCTGAGAAGTAGATCATGTAAACATACTTTCACCCTAATTATTATTATCATTATTATTATTGTTATTATTATTATTATTATTATTATTATTATTATTATTATTAATGCCTTTTTAACATTTATTTTATCATTATATTCCAGTGATTGGCATTAAAGATTGCCCCAAAACCACGTTGCTGTTACCAAGGACAAGTAATATTTAGATTTTTACCAAGGTTATGGATTATTTTTTAGCTGCATCTCTTCTGATTGGGGGGGGGGGGGGTCTTGTTTTTGTGGTTGCTGGTTGCATGGTCTGGTATTGTGGAAATATTTTATGTGAATTTATCAGTTAAAAAATTAACCATAAAGGTATTCACACCTGTATTATGATAATGCCGCTTTCCTTTTTGGCTACGTCTTGCAATATTCCGTTGTTTAGCAAAAATAACGTACTCATTTTGTACCACGCAGATATAACGAGATGACTGGCTGCTGGTCTTTTTTGGTTGCTTCCCTGGTGGTACGTGGACCCATTGAATAAGTAATTTCATATTTTGGTCTTTATGCAGACCATACATATAGCCCTCAGCAGTCGCAGGAACCTTTCAAACATTTTATAAAAGCTTACTTTTTTCGGATTTTGGCCTTTGGTGAGGAGGCACTGGAATCAAAACCAGCTCCTTCTCGGAAGCGTTTCTCAGAAAGGACAAACACATTGGCAATGATATCACTCCAAATCATATTAAATGTCACCGATAACTTCATTTCATGTAATAGTATCAGTGCATCCGCATGAGGCAATAACTACCCATTAGTCAACAACTCTCCATTACTCAACATTGTCTCTTTAACGAAAAAGCAAATGCGCTGCCGAATCCTCATATTATGCACGGTTTAACTGTGATTTCTTTAGGAAAAATTAATAAAACGAATTCCCCCGAATGCGAGCTATGTGTGACAATATGAACTGCTACGACTCATCTTTATTTAGTTATTGTAATCCGCATTTGCCAAGCACTATGATGACGTTATTGTATTTATGCAATAACCAACAATTGGTACGGTACAAATCTGGACACACCTGTAATTGATCCTTCCATAACGCACACCTGTATTTTTTTAGTATTATTATTTTTAATTCCCATTTGTCAATGATGGACACAATTTTCCCACGATGACTTCATGCGGATCACGGAATACTCATCTTTGATCTTATCTCTTTATTAGTGACTCTATCCATGACACAGTCACTAAATATTAAATAACGATTTTGGCTATTTATCATAAAATATTATGCAACCATTTTGGCTTTATACGCTGTATCCATTGCTACAATTGTGGGTGTTAGAACAGTTAGTTCCTCTCCGCTGCCCCAGCGGTTCCTGTTTACATGTCAACATCCGTCACATATTTGTTAAACCGAGCAGCTGACAAAAAAGCCTGTCTCCATGCACTGAGCTTGAGCCATTTGGCGTCGTTTCTGTTGGAGGATTGTTAAGTAGGTAGATAATGCGCATGGTTATCATGTTCTCGTATACGACAGTTACGTTAAGACTTGCCCACCAGACCCTATGGAAAAATAGTCTTTGACTGAGCAGGATATCTTGTATAAATATATTATCATTGATGTTGTTGTCTGGATCCTTGTCCGTCCATCTGTCCATTAATCTGTCCACCGTCTGTCAATTTACATGCACATCATCATCATACTATTATTATTATCACTATTATTATCATCATTAATGCTGGTACTGTAGGTACTTCAGGGTGGTAAAGGAGAGGAGGAGTAATAGCTATTTGGAATCTAGTATATGCAGTAGCTGCTTGTACCTTGACTACTAATGATGTCAGAAGAAAGGCAACTGTTGGTGACACATTTGCACGTGTACCTGTATCGCATGTTAAAGCTACCACGGTGTGTTCCTGGAACCATGCTGAAATACCTGACTTTTTATGGACTCTTCTACTTTGTTATGGAAGTTCTTGATGCAAATGTAGGTTTTGAAATAAGTTTGTGGTCGAAGACACAGTGACGCATAGGTGCTGGATTTTTAGTTTTTAATTTTGAAAATTACACTTTTGGTATCCAAATTAGCAAAATTTAACTTTGTAACTTTACAGTCTTACAATTTTACATCTGATACAGATAAGAACAAATTCAGGGACACTGTCATAGTTTCATAGTATATATATTTTGAAAACAAGGGCCTTGTTATTCCGTAGGGTGCTATTCTTATGTACTCATTTTTTTTAAAAAGCAACTTCAAAGCACGTCCCTATGTTTCACTATGTTTAACAATTATCACAATAAATGTGTCTCACTGAAGCATTAAAACTAGACAATCCCAAAACTTATACTCTCATCAACTAAAGAGAACAGATTAAGAGAAAGACAGCTGTGAAGTTGTACGAAACGATACAACACGGATACGCATTAAGGTACGTTAAGAAGCGAATTGTCTGGTCTTCTGTGTCATAATTATGCGTGACTGAATTAGGAATCTGACAAATATGTCGCTGGTTTCAAAATTAACTACAAAAAAGTCATAACTATAATAGCAACATCGGTATCATGAGTTACAACATTGCGTAGACCAAGCCTTTGGCGTAATATACAGCATTTTAATAACAAAAATACACAAAGAATGTATATAGAAACGTCACCATTAGATATGAAAGTTTGAACTGTTTTGAGATTATAGATGTTTAGATATAGCCCCAAACGGTAAATCAATTTTAAAACTTTGGTAAGACGCAGAGCTGTTTGACTTTATCTGCCAATGTTTTAAGTTTTGCGTTTTTTATGTTATGTTGTGTTATGTTATTTATTTACTTTTTTAATACTGTCTTATTTCTTTCTTTCTTTCTTTAATTATTTATTACATTTAAAGGGGGGTCTGTAGACACCCCCCCCCATTATTGAGGGTGTCTCAGTTCCAAATTTTCGGACCTGTTCTCTATACTGGCCTATTATACTCTAAAGTGACAAATTGAAGCATGTGCTCAAATATGTGCTACACCATGCATGCATTTTCATTTATACAGCGTACACATCAAAAACAGTTTACATGTGTTGCAATACTGGCCAAAATGCAGAGTCTCTGCATAAACATACATATATACACACTGACCCTGTGTTCACTCTGTATATATATATATATATATATATATATATATATATATATATATATATATGTATATGTATATGTATATGTATATATATATATATATATATATATATATATATATATATATATATATATATATATATATATATATTATATATATTATATATATATATATATATTCAGCAATGGGGGGAGTCCGTATATAAGCATGATATATGAGACTTAGGCGACAAAAAGGGGACCAAACTCTGTTCCCGCTTAGTCTGGTCATCTTAATGCTTATATGTATGTAAATATCTTTACACTCAAACCCTGGAAAAAATATGCTTCCTTTTATCTGATATTCATATAACGGGACACAATTTTTTTCATAAGATTATTTATTAGGATTATACCAATTATACAAGGTACTTGTGTGGACCCCCTTGTACTGCAATTAAGGCACTCGACTAATCTAATGCCGACTTTATATATATATATGTATATATATATATATATATATATATATATATATATATATATATAATATATATTATATATATATATATATATATATATATATATATATATTATATATATATATATATATATGTGTGTGTGTGTGAATATATTATGTACATGCCAGGTCGTGGATATGAATTTTACATCTAAATGATAAGTTGTAAATTGAATGAAATATTGGCCTTGTATATCTTAGTTTATGCCTCATCAAAATTTTTACAGATCACGGTATACTCCTGCATATATTACACTAAATAATCATATGTATAAACAGCTTTGAGACAAGTGTGCTATCTGGAATTAACCAACAAGAAATTAATAGCATTTATAATTCTTTCACGTTCTGATGTTGACAAAGGTTTCGCAATATTAGGACATGATGGACAGATGTACATTTTTGTTTGAAACTGAATGTAATGTAGTTTTCTAATATATATGTATATATATATATATATATATATTATATATATATATATATATATATAGTATATATATATATATATATATATATATATATATATATATACATATAGGATGACTTGTGATGCCACATCAAGAAAACGTGACAGTGCGGATTTGATTAGCCTATATTTCTGAAGGTTTGTGGGGGCTATGTTCCGGTAAACTAAGTACACTATCATCTTGCACTAAGTAAAAAGTATTCATATAAGTACAAGCAACGTATACATTGTGTAAATGGCTATGATCAATACATTAAAAAAAACAAGCTAAAATTGCCCTTTTGGTTTAAATCATTATGCAAACAACAGTTTCCTGTATCAGAAGTTACAATGTGATATAACATGAATATACGAATGTAGAAAAAACATCATAATAGTTTTATCAAACTGGAGCCTCTTTTCAGATAGTTACTGGCTACATACGTGGATAAAAAGGCGTCCTATAGAATGTTCTATCTGTGCTTGTTTTGCAGTGATATTACCATGCTTTAAAGTTAATGCCACTGTATGTGTATTGTGGGTTTGTTAGGTTCATCCTACAAATTCCAAAACAAACACTAATAAAGAAAATACGTGGGCCGCTTTTAAATTACACATGCTAGAGACAATTCAGGGAAAACAGTACAAAATATGGTCGAACCGGTAACAAAGTTATCCCCACATTTGTGCATGCCAATGTCACATCATAACTTCAGATCAAAGCAGATTTTGGGCACCAATAAAAAAAGAAAGGATCAAATTTGCCTTATATATGATCTGTTGACCATGGCCTTTGCAAAAATATATCCTTTGTCTATGTATATGTGAGTTTTTAACTTCATCGAAGTGGATATTGGACTTAGTTTACCGGCGCATAGGTTGATTACATAACAAATTAGAGCTAGTCTCTAACGTGATACAGCTCTAAACCTCTCGTAATATAATATGAGTTTTTTAGCTGTATGGATAAGGTGTACAATAATGAGAAACATTGTGAATTAATCGTAGCTCTCTATTAAATAAACTAATCTATACGAACGCAGATCCTTTTTAACAAGGGCTTAACCAGAGGGGGTTCAGAGGGTACAGACGACCCCCCTCCCCCATTTCTGCAGAAGGTCCAACTTAGACCAAGAGAGAAAGAAAGGAAGAGAGGGAAAAAAACAGACAGACAGTCAGACAGACCGACAGACAGACAGACAGAAAGAAAGAAAGAAAGAAAGAAAGAAAGAAAGAAAGAAAGAAAGAAAGAAAGAAAGAAAGAAAGAAAGAAAGAAAGAAAGAAAAGAACATCATTAAAAACACAGCCTTACTTAACTAGAATGACAGGAAATGTTACATTATTACCATGATTGTCGTGGTTGAGCCGCACACAACAAAATGATCTTTATACTATGTGATCATTATAAAATGGTCCAAAATTGTGTTGGTGGTTTGACTTTATGTTACACCTAAATAAAATTAGCCTTGGGTGCAAAAAGTACAATTCCAGTTAGGTTGATCAACAAACAGTTATAATAGAATGCCAGCCTCCATAGGCTACACCATGTCTTGGGTGGTGTATATGTAGCTACATAGACGTTTTAGCATCTGGATAAAAAATTTAGAACGTGCAGCTTTGGAAAATTGTTTTAGATCGACATCCAGCAGATGAGTGTTGAAGTTTGCCCTCAAGTTTTTGCTCATTGAATTTATTTGCTGGATGTACAGTTCACAACATGATTGAGCGACATTCAAACCCAAATTTATTTTGAAAAGATCGACAATTTATAATTTGGCGAATGGCGGAAATAAATATATCACTGTTTCGTTTTTATCAATTCAAAGACTGCACATCAAATTCCTTCTCACTATTCAAACTGGAACGTCCTGAAATATCTGTGATTCGAACCTGAGAATGTTCAGGATTTTACTTGAAAAAAATGTACGTCAAAAGGCCTAGTAAAATGCTATCCTGACCAATGACCCCACTGCTTCAATAAAAAGATAAATCTGACACTGGAAAAGTTTAAATATCCAAAGTTGTTAACAATATAAATGTTATTCTTCTAGATATTGTATTTAACAGTTTTGAAGAATATAGCACTTAGTGTATACATTACATTTTGCTCTCATGTATAGCAATGGGATTTCACTAATTTCACATCATGATGATGATCATGATGATAATGATGCAGTCAGGTCTTCATTGTTAACAACATCCATTTGTATGCCCCCCTTTGAAGAGGCGGTTCATATACTCGTAGCTTTGCTTATGTCAGTTGGCCGGTGGAGAGACTTTTATTTCTTGCACCACAACTCAAGAAGGTTTAAAGATAGAACTTGATAGTGCCCAGGAACACACTCCAATATAAGGGCTAAGTGAAGTGTAAAGATGGTTGACCTTGACCACATTTCTTTCACAGAGGCACTGTAGCATGTTTTGGTTTCTGCACGATAACTTAAAACATTTTCATGATAGGACTTGTATAGTGCGCAGGATTGTAGTCCTTACCTAGGCCTAGAATAAGTTGGGAGAAGGGTGACCTTGACCGAACTTGATTTCTGCATTTGACTGAGAATTTAAGTTATTAATTCAATATTGCACAAGATAATAGAACTTAATAAGGGATGGATGACTTTGACTGAATGCCCATGGTCACCAGGTCGGATGAGCTATCGGTAGGGAGACTGTTGTTTCTGCACCATAACTCAAGTTTTTCAGATAGGACTTTAATAGTGCCCAGATACATACCCTATATAAGGGCTAGGAGAAGTATGACGGTGGTTGACTTTGATCTTATTGTTAAGATCATGGAGGTACCACAGTACGTTTTGGCTTTCGCGCAATAACTTAACAATTTTTTTTTATACTAGGACCTGTATATTGCACAGGATTATAGTCCTTATCAAGGACTAGATCAAATTTTGAGATAGGTGGCCTTGACGTAAATGCAAAGGTCAGAGGGGCCCTTAAGTGAACTTGGTTTCTGCAATGTTACGCAAAATTTAAGTTGTGACTTCAATATTACACATGGTAATAGTCCTCAATTAGGGCTTGGTCAACTACGAAAAAGGACGATCTTGACTGAATTTCCAAGGTCACAACCTTGAGTCAAATTAATGAACTTGGTTTCTGCATGATAACTAAAGATGTTTTTGACATAAGGCTTGCATGTTGCACAGGAATATAGCCTTCTATGAGAGCTAGCTCAAGTTCTGAAATGGGTGACATTGAGTCATGTCCAAAGGTCACAGAGTCACATTATTAAATTCGGTTTCTGCTTAACAACGGCAGAATTTTTTAGCCAGAGCTTTTACTTTGTACATGTTAATAGTCTTCGATTAGGGCTAAATTTTCCCGGAGGGCATGCCCCTAGAACCCCCCCCCCCAGCTAGGTTTTGCAGCCTTTGGTTGCCTGCAGGTCCACTCCTTATATCATTCGAGCCCCCACCCCCACCCCCACCCCCCAAAAAATCCTGTCTTTGCCCCTACTTTTACCCCCTACTCTTGAGAACCTGACAGCTATGTGTACATAGACCTACTTAAAAACAGTAATATAACAAAAGTTATGAAAATGGACTTTTCGAATTTAAATACTTCAAGTTTTTTGTCCGTCTTTCCAGTCCTTCTTTTTCTTGCTTCTTTCTATGTGCTTTGTTTCTTTCTTGTTTTCCCGTCTTTTTTTTTACACTTTATTCATTATTATATTTGTCGATTTTCCGATAAAATTGTTTCTTTACGGCAGTCTCCTAGTCAGACCGTTATACACATAATGCTGCGTCAGTGAAAGTGACGCCTTTAAATGTGGACCTGAAGTGGCTCTGAACAGATTGAAAAGGTCCAATGTTACATAATTTAAGGTGAAAAAGGTCAAGTATTGCTGAACCAAGTTTCTACATAAAACTTAAAGGTCCATTATCAAAGAACCAAGTTTTGACATGACAAATATTAAATGTGAAACAGCTCTTTTTCCTTCCTCAATTTAACCAAAGACGGCAATCATTCAGTTTTGTCTCAAAGAGCATTTCTGCAGCTGGGTTTGAAATAACACGAAAACGGCAATAAATGAAATAAAGGTCCAAGTAAAAAAATGAAATCAAGTTAAAAAGTCCAACATTTTCTTCCATTCGTGGGGTATTTTACCATCAAGTCTATGCTTTCAAATAGGAAGAGTGTTTTGCGAACACATAGAAAGAAATTATGTAAAGCCGTTTAGATGTGCCGAAGACAAGGAAATCCTCTAAGACAGGTGTTGAAAAGAATCAATGACAGTATGCAGTAGGAAATAGTGATCTGGAAATTGACAATTTCAAGGGAAGAATACAATACTAATGTACAAGAATTCTAATGAAAAAGACCGATGGTCACTCTGTATTGCTCCATACAGATCTTCGTGTATTGTGTGTATAGGAGGGACGACGAAACAGACTGACGCGAAGGTGTAAATAGTCAGGTAGGTCGGAAGGATTATGTAGTAGTACACATAAAGTCGGATAAGTTTGGGAGTGAGGGACAGTGACGTAGATGGCACAAAATGTCGCGCCTGGCCAGTAGGGAATTGAGTTTGGTTATGGGAGATGCAGGCACTAACTTGTACTTGGTAAACAAAAAACATGTATACATGTATAATGTACAAGGAATATACAAACATGTCAAGAAAGACGGATAAACGGGGTTAACAAAACAGGGCCAAACGAAAATAGAAAAGAAAAGGCAGGGTAACCCGAGTTAACGAGCGCTCTGAGAAGCACGATGGCCATGTTTTTTGCAGACTTCAAAGCAGGACCTGATTCCCAAGTAACGTCACTTCAGCTGGCTCGAGAATATTCAGGATTTATCAGGATGTTGCACACAAGCGTTGGTAATTACGAGAGGCAACATCAAAGTTGTTGGCAGTGGCAGTATTACGATGACCTCTTAACTGCTAATTGCACTTTTCTGTTGTTTGACATCATACCTGAACTTCCACTGAGGACCCCCAATACAAGCTGATGACTTACTAGTCTGTAGTTCTCGTTCTGTTGAGCATGCCTTAATGGGTCAGTAAGAATCAATGTCAACGTGATTGAATCACCGTTAAAACCGCGTACACTTGGTCCATCTACAGATTTCCATGACCACGTTTGTTTGTTCTGTTGTGGAACAGGACATAATATCAGTGCCACTCATTTCCTTCTGCTCGCTGCTTTTACCTTTTGTCAGTGATGTCGCACAATATTGAAGTTATTCTTTTAAACCCTCTGGTTCGTTTCTTCCTTGTTCTCAGGGCTTGTGGTGGAGCTCCATTTTAATATTGTGATGCCTAACTACTTTTGCTAATTCCTCCACCCCTGACGCTGTGTAAAGAAAGATTTACCACGTAATATTGCACAAACACTCTCATAAAATCGTGCCTATTCCGCACTCGCAAGTTCCCTTTGAGCGATAAAATACTCGCTTGGTAGATCTGTGAACCTGTATCCAGTTACGCGACACTGTTCTCTGTGTATCAAATGATTTTAAAGCAATACCATGGAAATCTTGAACATTTGTATAATTTTAACTCTTGTACATGCCTTTTAAGGCCTGCTAAGCAAGGTTAATAAGAAACGAAATGTTTCAAAGCATACATGGAGAAAGATAAGAAATATTTTGGTACATCTCAAAGTTTCTGTTCAATGAAAACAAATTTACATACAGGCCCCAGATGATTAGTATATTAATATATGCAGTTATACGCGGACACAAATTGATACCCAGGCAAAGCATGAAAAATTACATTATTTTATATGACCAATATTTTCACTAGATGCCTTTGGTTGAATGGCAGAGGTTTTTTTGGACCGTTGCATGTTCCACCTATGCACGCTAACAATTACTAAGAATATCCTGCGACATGTGGTCGAGTCCCCCATTTCCGTTATGTTTCTATATCCGATAACATTACAATTCACTGGAGCTTTAAACTGCAAAATGGACGCACTTTTATGATTCGAAAAAAGATAAGTGGGAAACAAACTGAATTTCTATAGGTTTGTTCCTGAATAGCAAAGTTTTGTAGGCAGAGATTGTGATAATTACGAACACCAAATTTTGAACAGGTGGTGAAATTTAAATCATACTTAAAAGATTCAAAAGGATACACAACTCAAGAAAATATTTTGAACTGCAGTTTAAATATATATATATATATATATATATATATATATATATATATATATATATATATATATATATATATATATATATATATATATATATATATATATATATGTGTGTGTGGGTGTGGGTGTGGGTGTGGGTGTGTATATATATTTATATATAAACATGAGCATATTACTTTCATTTAACTTGCATCTTAGCATGTTGTTATGTCAGTGTAAAATTAAGCGTATGTATGTGAACATACAAGAGTTAGGTAGTCGTGCATGCGTATGCATACATGTACCTATATATGTATATATATATTAGCTTATGTATATGTGCACATGATGTAGTATACATGTAGGTAGATACACCAAATAATTCTGTATCTTCCAAGTTTACATGCAGCAGACCTCGTCACAGATTAGGTCTAACACTTTGCTTCGGAAACACCCCGGTAATCAATTTCTGCCTGCGGGAGTGCCCGGATTTCTCGGAGTTGCATCTCTGACAGCGGCTCCTTCTCACAGCTTATTATTTAACCAAGGCAGCTGGCATTGAAAAATTAAAGAACATAAGAACATATGACAATTAAATTGGTACTAAAATATCGTGTAAAATGAACAAACCCTATATAGGCACTTTTTGTGAATGCAATATTTGCAACGTAGAAGGCTAATATGTATCACATATTGAAAAGAATGTGTATAGTACGAAATAAACTTTAAATATTTTCAGCTACATCCCTCATATGTCATGCTTTTAAAAACTTCAACCACCATTTGCTGCGGTAACTTGGAGAACGGACACTAAGAATCTGGCAAAATGTTACGAAAACGTACATCGAACATAATATGTTCGATGTTCGAATTTTCAGTAAGATGCACATATCCTCAGCTATGAGGATATGTGCATCTTGCTGAGAATTCTAACTGCCAGCTGGATGGAGAACTGGCAGCTGGATGGAGAACTGACAGCTGGATGGAGAACTGGCAGCTGGATGGAGAACTGACAGCTGGATGGACAACTGACAGCTGGATGGAGAACTGGCAGCTGGGTGGAGAACTGGCAGCTGGATGGAGAACTGGCAGCTGGATGGAGAACTGACAGCTGGATGGAGAACTGGCAGCTGGATGGAGAACTGGCAGCTGGATGGAGAACTGACAGATCGATGAAGAACTGGCAGCTGGACTACACTGGCAGTTGGGCATAGAAAATGGCAGCTATTATAGAACTGGCAGCTGATTAAAACAGTCAGGGGAATTTATATTGGCAGCTGGGGATGGGTAATCGCAATGTACAAAACCTTTAAGCACATAATATGTACTACAAATATAAAAAGTTTACTTTAACGCGGTAGACATGATGTTATCTCGACCACCTGTAATTATTAAAGACGATTTGGCATCGAAATTGAGAATCGATTGATTTTAATACTTGCAAGATGAAATGACGTTTGAAACAACATTTGTTTCATCTACACGGGTATAAGGTGGGGGGGGGGGGGCATAACCAGGGAGTCTGAGTACTAGTAGAGAGCCGACAAAAAGTGTGGATAAGAAATTGGTGGTAAATAATGACGTATGCCTTTAGAATAGACAACTGGCAGCCAAGATAACAGAGGTATGCTTAAGTTGACTTTCCTGCATAAAAACGGCACACTACGACCACTTTATCGATAATATCTTTTAGGGTCGAATTTTTATCAAGGAAGGGCGTCTTGGAACTTTTTTTTGTGTCATAAAGTTTATTTAGAGTCGGACCTTCCGGTTACCAAAACCACACCTATATTTGGTTAGGCCCTGGGTTACCTGGACGTTTGTTGAAACATGTTTAAAATGGATGTTCTTTCCCCTTTTACATCAGTTTAATTTTGTGCCTGGGTTCAGCCGGATGCACTTGTTCTTAAAAAATATCATCAAAAATACAGATTTGTGTCTAATATTTGGTTTTATACAAATCATTTGGTGATACATGTTCTGGGATACCTGTGTCCATTTTAGTTAGATGTCACATGAAGTCAATTAGTGGGCTGTACTTATACCAATATATGGATACAAAAAACTATTGTAATGAAGCAAAGTATGTATGTCAGCTAAAAAGAGACATTTATTACAGTAATACTAAAATGTTGGATTATTCGAAATTATCAATTTATTATTTTTTCTCAATTTTACTTTTTTCCATTCTTTCTTCCTCATTTTAAAATCTATTTTATCTTATCTTATTTATTTTTACAGAGACTCACAGGTTGGAACCCATTGTAACCTGAATGCAATATGAATGTCAGCCACTTGTTGATGCATATTTTGCGGTAATGGAGGAAGGCATGTCTGTAATAAGAGTTGCAGTGCAATAAGACCTACCCCTTACCACATTACTGAACACAGTTTATGGTGGGGTCTACATTAATGCTGTTAAGCCTGATCTAAATTCTGTGTTCTCTTCACAAGTGGAATAAAAATTTGCTGACCATATTGAAAGTGTGGCACTGATTGGGTACGGGTACACGTGCATAGAAACTCTTAACATGGCAGCTGATTATGTAGTTTGTATTGGTAAACGCCACAGTGATGAAAATCCTATGGCTTCTCATCAGGCTGACCAAAACCTTCACCCCTGCAATCCCTCTGATCTCAGCTCTGAAAGAGCAAAGTATGCAAAAGAGAGCACAATGAATGCTTATCATGATGAGTTTCATACGATATTAGCAAAGTACAACTAAAACACAGTGTATGCTCAATCCAGATGAAAATGGTCTACAGATTATGGAACACACACCACTTAAGGCAGTGGCTGGCAGAAATACACCACAGGCTGTCTCATCACCAAGGGTAGCAACTGCCACTGTAATTATATGTGTGAATGCCTTGCTAACTGCGATCCTACCCTTCATGGTGTTCAAAGGGAAAAGATTCCTAGATGGGCTCATGGCAGGCGCCAGAGAAGGTGCAGCAGGGACTGTCAGTGACTCTGGGTGGTCAACCTCGAATATCTTTATCATTATCTGAGCCATCATTTCCTAAGTTTGTGCCACGACCAACTGAAGCTGAGACTTACTGCTAACTTTTGCTGGCACCTGTCTCAAGTCAGGAGAGAGATATTTTCCTTCTTATTGCATTTCTTGTTCGTCACCTGATTAATAAAGATATAAAGTTGTTGGTATGTCTAACTTGAACTTCTGAATTTTGACCAGGCTTGTTTAATGACTAAAGGTTTTGAACATGGATAATTCTTGGTTACTTGCATTTTCAGTGCATCTTCTCTATAAATATTGTTGAAAACGGTTGTTCACTTCTATTTTTCATGACAGTTATTGATTCTATTTTGTTAATATGACATCCTGTCTTCTTTAGATCTTCAAAGAATAATGTATCGCTTGATTGCAAGTCTTGCTGTTGTGTCTGGTGATGTTCGTGTTGATCGACGTGTCAAGATTGGACGGTTTTGGACTTGGACTGATTTTCAACTACGATATTGACACCCAGTAGACTCACTACCATTTGGTGTGTTATCATGTCTATACCGGCATTTCAAAATTTCAAAAATAAATAACTAAATAAAAATAAAAAACATCCATTGTTTTTTGAAAAATAAATGAAAATGATGGAGTATATATGAACGTTATTCCTTTTCTTGAAGATGAGAGGATGATTATGCAGTCGGGTATCTGAGAGCATATGATCGTATTAAGAACGAGTCAACCTTGTGTGCGTATATCTTAACGAGCATTATTAACGTGGTTAGCAAATCTGCTCAAAGCTGGGATACCATTCATGGCTTCATTACATATAACAAGCGATAACATGTTTCTGTGATGACTTTTTTCTCGGCCGTTGTTGACAAAATGGGAGCATTTTAGTTTTTTTTTTTTTTTTTTTAAATTTTGAACTGGTAATTTCAACGCCTTGTGTTACTTGCCAAGATGCAAGTTTTGACTGCGGTATTGAGTATTTGTGTATGATGTTTTGTTTATTTGTGCTTGTATTGTGCCTCTGTGTGTATAGCAAAATATTGCAAATGTAAGTGTGATGCAGCTAATAAAGTTCATTCCATTTCATGACGTCATAAACTTAACTCCCAATTCACGTCTGTCAATCGTGCTATTTATAGTTTCAGTTTTTTTACTCTATGAGGAAAAAGTCGAAATATCTTCCTGACCCTAAAACATTCCCTTTAGGTAGCCTTTGTTGCAGGAGTGAATTATGCAAATTGAACAGCTGGCACCGACACAGACAATAGACCTATTCATACCGACTTGTACCGAACTGTTCCGGACCCTAATTAATTATGCATTCCATTGTTGGCCTGATTGTCCAATCAGGAAGTGGCCGAGTCGGGCCCACGCCTTCATATGTTTAAAACACAAACCTCGGCTAACGCTAGTGATTACAGCATGGATTGTGCTGAACGGTGCAAATCTTTTACCTAAAATGACGCATCAGTGGTGAAATGTGCATTTTTAGTGTGCTGGCGGTTTGATTTTTCATTAAACCCAAGCACATCCTGTGTTTTACTTTCTGATCCTTCGACGTGTAATCCGGCCAGCGTGGTCGAGTAAAAAATGTTAACAAAGCAGGGTGCGCTTCCCGAAGTGAACCGAATAAACCCGAGTCCTATGAAGTGGTCTATTGGATCATGTGCAAGTGGGAGGACTATAAGGTGATAAAACTGCTTTTGTTGTCGCATGCGTGTCCTGATAATGCTGTGAAGGTCAGGTTTATGCTTTTAATGAAAAAATCTCAATATAATTTAAATGCGTGCATTTCAATGCATTGATTGCAAGGTTCGCATCTTTTGACACATAGCCCTGAAACTTATATCGGCATGCGTGTTGCTTTTGAAGATGAACGATAATATATGTTTGTTGTCTTTCCAATTTATTCAAATAACCTCAATATATGCCATTGCAATTCATGTTCACCACAGACCATGTTTCCTATAAATAGTGGCAAAAGTAACTCGACAGGAAATTAAAACTGGTATCAATATGCCAAAAATGGGACCTCATATCATCTTGTAATTAAAAACGAATTCACATCTTAAAATTTGAATCAAACCGATCTGCATGTGAATGATCAGTATGTACCACTGGGACAGAATCTTATTTAATTCCCTTCTTAACCCTTTTCCCTTAAATTTAGACCGAGTCAACAGCTTTGCTTGGCATGGGTTGGGCCATGAGGGGTAGCATATACTACAATTTTGTTTCTTTCATATTGTTATTGATATTTTGAATTGAACCATTGCAACTTTTCTTATCACCGTTTATAGTAGTTAGTTGTATATTTGAGGCAGGGAGACTGTCGAGACGGTCTTTCCAATTAATAGAGCGTCCCTGCTGTAGGCTCCGAGACTGTGTACCATAAAATGAATCCTCTTGCTTTTCCCAAAAGCATACCAGTTTTTTGTATTGTTTCCTGAAGGCAGGGTTTAGGAATCCATAAACGAAACTGTTCACGCATGAATTCCCAAGACCGAACCAGGACACCACCTTGACGACCATTTCTGGGACGATATTAAAAAAATCTATGACAATAACAAAGCTGTAAGGTGTCCAAAATAAAATAAATAATGCAAACGCCACAAAGAGGGCTAAGAGCTGTTTGAGTCTTTGTTCCCCATATTTTGATTGCCCGTGATTTGCCTCGGCGAATTTACTGACTGCTTTCATTGTTGCTCGTACATTTTTAAGAATTCTACAATAACAAAACATGGTCACTACTCCTGGGATGATTATGCCAACAATCATAAGAAATACGGTAAAGGATAGGTTTGATCTGTGATCAAATACACAAACTCCGGACTTCTCAAGAAACGCAATACTCCCCCAGCCATACTGAGTTGGTGAAATGGCAAGTATGACCCACAGCCAAATAACTGTTATTATTATTGGTACACTTTTACTATTGAAGAACGTTTTGTACTTGTGATTATGGCAGAGAAATAACCACCTGTCGACGGCTAATAAACAGAGAGACAATATGGAGACGCCACAGGTCCCAGTTAGTATAAATCCGTTAATTTGGCATAAAATTGGCACTTGAACGTAATTTCCGGTGACACTGGCCATTAGGGTAAATGGTAGCAGATAAGCAGTGACCACAAGGTCCGCCACGGCCACATTTACGATGAACATATTGCACAATTTCTTGAGCACCCGACTGGACAACACAACAGTAATAATCATAATATTGCCAACAGTGCCTATCCCGATGAATGCTGAGAGAACAACAATATCCAAAATACGAGTCGGCGTGGGGTAATGATAGAGATCTCTGTTTGTTGAGTTTCCAATTGTACGATTCATCATATCCACAAGGCAGTCGTGTCAGCGTTTACCGAACTAGAGCGTATCACATTCGTTTGAGCATGTGCGTGTGTCGTCTTTGAGGTTTGTATTCCTCGCTGCAATATTTCTCTGCACAGACGAGAAGTCTCCATCCATACACGACCACATCAATTTCTTTTGAGGATACGGTTTCGGTCGCCGATGTTCGTCTGTGATGCAATGGGGCTCCTGGAAGAACATGGGCTCTTACACACAAGAGTTTATGCCAATGTGAGGTTTTTGAGATCAAGCCAAGTTATTTGTCAACTTGATATTTCCATTTTCATGGGACTTTGCACTTCCCCTGAAAAGTACAACATAAAAGCATAATGAACTGACATACTTCCAGCACAATGTACCGTGTGACTCACCGCGGAAAGAGATGATATGTTTCATTAGATCCATGATTTCATTTCGTACTCACGGGTTTCCGTCCACACGAACGTAACGCAGCAGACAAACACAGTCTGCATGGCACTAAAAAAAACTCTTGCCTCAAGTGATGAATTAAAAAAAAAAAAAAAACAAGAAAATTATTAAAAAAAAAAAAAAATCATGGTGTTTCTAAACAATTACAGTTATCTGGTGTTATTATTTCTGTGAGACTGTCTTAACAAACAAGCAGAGGGTTAATCCTTAATTAATTTAATTAATTAAACTAATTAGTTTACCGAAATAGTGATGAATTAAAACAAAAAAAAGAAAATTATAAAAAAAAAAAATCATGGTGTTTCTAAACAATTACAGTTATCTGGTGTTATTATTTCTGTGAGACTGTCTTTACAAACAAGCAGAGGGTTAATCCTTAATTAATTTAATTAATTAAACTAATTAGTTTACCGAAATTGCGTGCTTATGTTCTTTAAAAGTACTCGTGTTTGTTGGCGATTAAGTTTCATTAGATTGAAAGTATTTTTTCCCGTTGTCCTGTAATATTTACAGGGTATAATTTGTAAATCTAAACTACTTTGGCACTAGTCTTTAGCAAGGGACTCCCGAATGAAATTATAAGAGGGAATGTGAATCACACTAATATGTACAAATATTTTAACATCACATCAAGTGTAAGTTCCTTTTTCCTGTTCAAAACAATAATGTATGATGAGAGCCCCTGTTTTGATTTTCGATAATTGAGGATCTGTATTGTAGATTTTGCATCCGTATCTGTTTCTTCTCGATGATTTATCGTTTTACAATGTTTAGCGATTATGTAAAACACTGTTCTCCTACATGACGCTGGAAAAGAGAGTTGACATTTACCAACTGTTCAAACAAGATGATGAGGTGCCATACTTCCATTTTAGTGCATGTCAGAACTCAAATTGAAACTGTCATTTTCCCTGTTCACGTGTATCCTGTTTACTCCTTGTGACTTGTATTACCCAATCATATTTAACCTCATCCTGGTCGTAAGAAAACTGGTCAACCACTTTCCCCCGAACACGTTGGGCGCACCAAGGAAAGCTTTTGATCTGGGGCATAGTATCTTTACAGAAATTATATAAAAAAATAAAAAAAGTTACAATATTTTCCAATAATAAAAAATCAGGGAGAAAACTTGTATTCCGACATTTTCACATCGGATCATTTTCGCGCGATTTATGTGGGGAACGTTTACCCCAGCAAGAAGTGTCTCTTTGGACTATATTTAACAGAGCCGGTGGAAAGTGGATGATAGAAGCAAACACTTTGGCCCTTGACGCGTCTCAAAGTATCCTAATGCTACCAACGACAGAACTCGCATTTGGTCATGGTGGTCCACATTTAAAATCTTACAATTGCAATGTTCTGAATGAAGTGTTCTATTAGTAATGTTGGTCATCGTAAGCAGAACAACACTAGGCTTAAACGAAAACACAGAAAATGAATTAATACTCTCAAACAGTCACAAGCGTTTTTTTAAATACCCATCATTTGGAGAAGTTTGTAAATATAGATTTATACCCTTTGTGGGTTCAATAATAAAAGTACTCTTTTAGGAACATTCCCGTAAAAACTATAACACTACATTACTATTTCATGGCATCGTCATGGAAATATAGAACACTAAATCAAGTTAGTACACGCAAAGTCGAAGACGTATCCGCTCTCACCACAAATGTCTAGTCTTTGTGTCATGGTAATATAGAACGCAAAATAAAATTACTGCACGGAGAGATAGAGGACCTCAAACTTCTTGTCTTTGTGCATCTTTTGCGATTACCGATAAATCATTAGCATGAATACAACAATGGGGGGAGGGGCAGTTCCTAAGTGTTTGCAGACTGAAGTATAGTAAAGAGACAGTGGCCGTCTACATAAGACTGAAGCAAGTCAGCTCCACCGGGCTATCATTTTCTTCGCGCAAAAGAGGACTTCATATGAAATACACCCAGCATTCAATGTGCCTAAAAGGTGGATAGTTGTTACCTTAACTTAATTGTTTCCATGATAATGATCTGGGTCTGCGTGATTCAGGAGGCAACTGATTCAATTATATTTGGCTGTTTTTGTGATATGTTCATTTTATTTGTATGTTTGTTTACTTATTTACATATTTATTTTTTTTTTATTCGTCGTGATGTCGAAACGGCTAAACACGCGAACAATGTTGGCTAGCAGGGGGCATGCATCCCACCGTCGCTAAATTATCAAACTTCCTTCTCTAGCCGTCGGTAAATGTTAGTAACATGTAACTTTTATTCACATAAATGTACCAAGTGAGCACAATGTAAATATACAACTGCCATTGGCATGTATGGTACCATCTGCTATATGTTCAAGCTACGTTTGCTGTCAGCTACGGATTAAAAAGATACTATCGCTAAAACTCATTCCGGAATGTGCAACATGGATGATCGACATATATAAATTGCTTTGTTTACCACATAAGACGGCACCACTCGACGGGGATTTAACCCTGTTGGGTCTGTACGAGATTTCTTAATAGTGGTCATGTGCCCTTGATTTTCGTTATTTTTATTTTTGTTTTCTTTTCTCATTTTCCTGTAGGTTTTTTCTTCTTTTTTGGGGGGTGGGGGGTGCGAAATCTTAAAACATTTTTTTTCTGACTGACTTAGTTCCATAAACATGAACTTAAACGTTATTTTGATTACCATATTCAAATTGGATACATAGATGACTCATGGATTGTTCTCACCATACGGTCCACTTCAAAAAGATGGATGTGAAAATATTACTTTTATTCACATTTTTGCTTTAAATACTCGTTGCGTCTTCAAACGTCACTTAACGTTCATTTCCGACACCCAAAAGGCGCGAACGGCTAGTGACGTCACAAACGCAACACCCCTGGCTGAGAGTGAAGACTCCAACCATACTAGTGAGCTATGGCAGTCAAGTGTCACTTGATTTAAACATATTTTATCCACCTTTCATCAACAGGATTAAAAATGCATGTAGAAATATTCAATTTCGTCCCTGTTCTCTGTTTTGCACAAATATAAGTCCTAAAGCTTGTTTACATTCCCCGAAAGACCTGAAATTACGGAGAGCGTGGACCCTTGCAGTCAAGATTTACAGGGACATGTGGCAAGGCCCTGGGAACAAATCTAACCTCTGTAGCGAACACTTTGTAAAAAATGACTTTGATTTGTCAAATATGACGATGTTTAGGATGAACTTGGCAAGAAAAAAAATTACTGCAGTTGCCAAATGCTCTCCCATCGGTGGAGAATGGAGGGATCCATGGAACTGGCCAAATTACGCCGTACTCATAAAACCAGAAACAGTGATTCATTTTTTTTACCGTATTTACAAATTTAACTTCGGTATGATTCTGATATCAAAGTTTGCATTACAGCAAAATATCGAATGTGAATGCCATAGTGACAACGCTGGTCTTGGATGTTGTTACAGACTAACAAGTAACACAACTTTAGTGCGTTTAGCCATTTTGATTGAATTGATGGAAAATGGGTGGAAAACAATGACAAAAAAGGATCGATCTTGTTCCATGTTTACATGCTCCCAAAAACTCAGATGTGGGAACATGAATTTTATATGCGAGAATTGAGCTCAAAACTTTCGTTGACATTGAAGAGTTTCAGCAGTAATGACCACATCGGTTCAATCATAGGGAGCAGGAAACCAGTAGCCATGGAGAGAGGAATTGGCCAGTTCAGACTAATCACTACCATTGTTGTGACTACTTTGAAATTATCTATTGATGCAAAAACAAATTAGCACAATCCACTTACTGGGGCCCAAATATGGAAAGCCAAATGTGAATCCACACCCAAACAAGCCAAGTGCAGTTACGGTTGGTGTTCCCAAGCTAAAAAATCTCGAGTTGTAGGCCACAAAATATATATGTTTTTTCAATGATCACATCACAGAGGTAAGGCTACAAGTTTGTTTTACACGATAATAAAAACACAGGACAGAAAAAGTTAGTATGTGTCATGTTACAGCCATAAATGCATAAGAATTGGCAACATTTTCTTTGATCAAAAGAGAAAGATCAAATCCAGGCCGGAGTGGTTCTAAGGAACTTTTGACGATGTGTACGGAAACTTAAATTACTGCCGTCCTAGGGTCGCAAAGTCACTGTCAGGCAAGAGCTCTGATATTGAAAGCTATTCATAAATGCAAACTTATATGCTGCATCATCCATAGACCACACAGATGGGAAGGCAAAATTAACTGTTTGTTCAGACTTTGATATACCGTAGGCTTCTATGCCCCAGTTGTTTCCGTGAATGCTAGAATTTGAAACACTACAAGACCTGGCCCATCCTGGCGAAAAGTTCAATTTATTGCATTCATACTTGTTCTTGTTGAATGAAATCTCGTAATTTTTTGACAGGAAATATATCTTTATCTCTTTTGCAACGAATTACCATTGCCCAGACAGCAAGTTGGGATGGTCTGGCTGTACCACGGCTGCATTCCCTGCAGTACTTGTGACACTATGGTTCTGGGCGTCCCCTCATGTGTGTAAGGCTGGATGATCTTTTCCTCTTCTGCTTCTGCTTATTAATTCTTCTTCATCCTCACCAGACCACTTGCATGAAACACTCAATTCATACTCTTCGGAATCACTATGCTATGCTGGATCTGCCATGACAATTGGCAAAATGAAGGCACTCTGGCTTATAACATATACACCATAGCCAGCGGATTGCGTTTGTGATGTCACTAACACTTTCTCACATTGGGCCATAATCGGAGAAAATTCCCGCGCATTCAGGTTGCAAATGTGGCGCACTTTTGGGGCTAAAAAGACTATTCGAAAATGAAATGAACATTTTGGTTTTCAGATATTATCTTATTACCACCTTGAACATCAACTATCTAATTTGTGGTAACCATTCAACCAAGATGATCTTTCAGTGTTTTTTTATATATTCTATTGGCGGCCATTTTAAAGTACATCCCCAGGATGTACAACGAGCGGACAGATTATGTTATTTTTCGTTTGATAGTACTTCACTGTTCAATCATGCCAAATTACGTCGAATTTGGTTTAGCGCTTGTAGTAAAAAACGGTAAAAAAACGCCGCCCGCCTTGAGCCTAATTATATATTCAGCAAACAGCACCCGTCGGCTAGTACCAAAACTTACATAATCTTGCTGACGTCACGTGAGGTACCTCTGGCTTGGCCAGTCTCAGCACGGAGATGCCTGAGCCTGGGGCTGATGCCGAGCTCGGGGCTTGGCGTGTTCTTGGGGGAGCATGAATGGACGGAATTGCGTCCTTTTTTAAAACTTTACGTCCTCGATCTTGTTCCTTCGGCAATGTGGGCAAGAACCTCCAGTTGTAATCAGTTTCTTTAAAATGGGCACTGCAAAGTCTACTACTTGATGTCGGGCCGTCCCACTGCCGCCGTGTACGAACAAATTGAACCCAATGCTGCAGATACGGTGCAGTGTAGATTCTCAAGCAGGCTTCTAATTATAGATTTACCCAGCCTCGTTCTGAGTTTGGGGTGTCCCAGTATATTCTTTGTTGGATGCTGCACATGGCGTCGGCCTAGTGTGTGACACACCAGTCTCTTTTAAACTTATAAAACTGCATTGATGTTGTAAAAACAGTCATATTGACATGTTTATGATACAGTCAGGGAACAGGACTGCACATACAGCCACTTCATTGCCAGATTATCTCTGTATAAACAGGTCTGCTAATGCCCTGAACCCATGTCATACCCTCATTCTGCAGTCATTTGGGACTTTGATTTCCTTTATGGGCCGGTCCATTAAGCATACAAAGCTTGTTGATGTACCATTTGACAGGTCTGACCCTCCTCTTTCTGAATATACATATATGTGATACCCCTACTTCAACCATAAAGGCCTGGGATTGGCTGAAAGGCTGCCTTGTCATAGACCCCTAGAAAGACACTTTGTTGATTGACAAGGACCAGACTGGAACCCGGGAGATTCTAACACCACAGGAATGTTTATTGAGGCTATCTGGTGTCATGGAAACGTAAATTAGTCAGTTAATAGCAAAAACATGTGTTTCCTGGGTACATTACTCTTTGATCAAAGCAAGGTCCTTCTGTTGGACAAGGGTCATTTTGAATTTCTTTACTGCTTGGTCCAAGAGGGCTTTCTACATAATTATCGTTCTAAATGATGCTGAAGGTCATAAACTTTTGATAAAATAAAGTTTGAAAATCCAATTCACTTATATATCAAAGCTGAAGGCCATTTTCTTTTGTTATTGTTTGTATGGAATTTTACAGTGGAGGAGCAGTCAGGGAGTCAGGCTGGTCATGTGACCATCACCCTTCCTGCTGATTGGCTGTTAACTTACCCTGGTACTTTAGCTGTCTGCTAATGCAGCACATGCATGCGGGTTTACCAGTTTCAATTAGGTACAATGTTACAGCAATGGAATCTACCTTTCATGTCCATAAGATGTATACCCTTTTGACTGGATGCTTGCCAATCCCATCCTGTGAGAGAAAATACCCCTTTCCAGTTATTTTGGAATGCTGATGGGGCAGGTCACTGTCAGACTGTATTAAAGTAGGGGTACCACTGAATATTGACAATTGCAAATATGTTTGATAGTATGTAATGATATATAAACTACCACAGTCTATGCCATCATTCTTTTCATTTAATTCTCATGTACCAAGTAGTCTTCTAAGCATGATACAACTTGTGGATGTCAGTCTATTCATATTTGTACATGCTTTGTTTACATATTGAACACTGACCTGGCTGCCAGTGGCAGTGGGGTGTGGTGGTGTGCTTGTACGGTTCCTAAAGTGGCAACCTCACTGCAATGAAAACTACAGCTTCCTGTGGCTTTCAGTTGAATCTGTTATGTCTTACCCTTTTCATTAATTATGTGTTGTTCCAATTTTCTATAGTTACACCTTGTCTGTCTTGTGTAAACATGGCAAAAGCAATCACACACGGCATTCTGTGTGCTACTCGAGGGACACACATACAGACAAGCATGCTGCTGGTAGCCTGATATCAAACCGAGGCTCTCTTATCTTGGCTAAAAGTATCAATTACCAAAGTGGGCCCCAGAATCTTGACTGGTGTTCCGAATGGAAATGTGTGTAAAATAACTCCATCCCTCTTGGCGGACTTCGTGCAGTCATATGCCACACATGTGTGAACCATGTTGTTTGATGCAAACTAGAAAACTTTTCACAATTAGTTACCGAAAAAGATCGATATGGACATAGGCGCTGGAAGCCATACCCCAAGATTACAACATGGCGACGGGGTCCCTCAGATGACGTCAGCTCCGATTATTCATAAGCACACTTTCCGATGTATGCCGAGTCAGTTGCGGGCGATTCAAGTAAAAAAATGTTGTCACTTTACGACCAGATTAAAAATACTTACATCACGTTTACATATCAAATTTCAGTACCAGAGAGTCATAAATACATATTACTTTCAAGTTTCGTTAGCTCTAACACTAAGTTATATCCTAGGGATGTACTTTAAATGCGGCGATATGGTGTTATTGAAATATTTCAGGTAGTCCGATCAATCATAAAAAAGTATGAAGAAAGTGGTCCTAATAGTATATGTATGGAATATGCATTCATACATTCACACACGCACACACACACACACACACACATAATGAGGCACACATATAGTCTCTGCGGCGCATACAAAATCGTGAACTGTGTGGTATAAATTGAAAAAATGCTATTCAGAAATTGGAGCAATACATGTTCGTTGTTTCATGACTAATTTAAGATAAGCAGTCACCGGAGTGACTGTAGTCCATTTGCTTCTTTAATTTTTGTTGTTGATAAATAGTCTTCGGTGACTTGCCTTGTTTAAAAAACCATGTGTTGTTTTTGTGATACAAAGAGTGATACAATGCAGTTTGGGAATTGGAGCAATGTGTCTCTGTTGTTATTGAATAATTTACAACATGCACTCTACGCGGTGACTGCAGCCCATTTGATTCTGTAAATTGTGTTGCCGATTGTGAGAGTATTTTCATCATTTACCGTCTTCGTTGATTAAAACAAAACAAACATGTTTGACAAAGTCGTCAGTTTAGACAACGAATGAAGAAGTAATGATGAAGTGTAAAAGACGACAGCACAAGTCCCAGGTTTATGCTGTTTTCCGGTCAGAATAAGCAAACATCTCCAGGGTTATCCGGTGTTCCAACTGACCAGCGCTACGCAAATGACACACCACAAGTGTTGTCACCTTCCTTGCCATTCAGACGATTTTACACAGATGATATCTAAGGTTTAGGGGAAATTTTCTTTTTCTATGGAAGCATTGGAGATATGAAATGTGTGATGGTGACAGGCCAGATATGGGTAGTAGATTGTCGAAAGTCATCATTAGTTATTTTGTTGGTTGTGTATATGGTGTCCCGCTTCGAAACATGCCATTATGAAATGGAACCCTTGTTCTTAATTGCTCTCACATTTAACCCTTTTCGGACTGGAACCAAACTTATGCGCAAATAAACTGGCACGTAATATTGGAATGTATCTTATAATTTTGCATGATATTTGCCAACCCAGGTTTCAGTAAATGGAAATAAATATATGAAAACCGTTTTTATTTACTCACCATGAGCTACTTAAACATACGTGTTAGTCTTCCTTTCATCTTACATTAATCAATATCATTTAAAACCACTTGATTGTAATTTCATTAACAAAATTATTATATATGTCCCAGTCTGATGCTGTTTTTCTATGTAGATCTCTCCAGATAATGAAATCAAGGCTTTCGGGGTTTTGAGTTCTTTGACGAGCAGTTATAAAACATACTATTCAATGCATATTTGACTTTATGACAATTTAGTCAATTTCATGACATTGCCATGGGAAACAATACCTAAAATATATTTCCACATTTTCATATGTTGAATCTAGTTCGCATATAATGCAACACACGATCCATTACATGGACCAGTGTCTCCTTTTCGAGGAGCCAAAGGAAGCCTTGTAGAAAAACATCTCCTGTCCAAATACACATTCCCATGACGATGAAACAGATCTATACGATATGACAGGAAAAGACGCCACCACTATACTCTGTTTTTCAGAACATACATGTAAATTTTCTTTACCCAATGGCATGAAATGTTGTCATTTCGTGCAAATATGAAATTGAATATGGTCTTGACTTTTGTCCCATTTCCATCTTGCACAAGAGATATACCGGCCTATAAGCTATGCCACGCACTATTAATTTAGTTTGGACCAGCTTGAACATAAAAATTACATATAGATGAGTTTTGTGTAGTCTCAAAACCATCAGCGCAAACGCTTAAGTGGCAAATAAGTTACCATTACTTTTGGGATGTCTTCCGCCGTGGGGGCGGTTGAATTTCATTTTATTATAGCAAATTTGCTTTGAAAATACGAATCATGTTTAGTGGCCCACTTATAGCGTGGTACACTGTTGTGACCTGTTCTCGTAAATGAGCCATTTCCATGTGTAACAGAACCTGCAAGAAGTATTACTGTTATTTTGAATAGAAACGTTTCATAGAAAAGTGTTGACAAAAATAAATTTGACTATTTATGAGTTGGCACCATCACTGAAATGAAATGTAATAACACCTGCTGTGCGCCATTCCAGGTGGATTCTGCCGAAAAAAACCGAAGGTTTTAGTCCTGTGCTGCTACATAAAACATCTTTCATTATTTATGGTATAAGCAGTAGATCTCAATCATCCTGTTTTGGGACAGTCTCGTGACAACGCTAATTAGACTGGTATTGCACAAATCCGGCATTTTAAATTAATTTTATTGAGGATGTGCCCAGGGGTAAATACAGTGAAACTCTGAAGACTGCATGGTACAGTTCTATCAATTTTGTGAATGCCTATTCGAGTTGAGGCATTTCCATTTCAAAAGGTGCAATATTGACAAAGTATGATAAAACTTCGTGTTGAACAGTGATATCCAAATTGACATGTGCTAAACAGATTACATGTGAAAATATAGGATTTGGCATATTCTGATTTTCCTGTGCAAAAACGACAGTTTCTAGATTGACGCAATAAACAACTGCGATAGCTAGTTGCTTTGCATTTTGTACCACCCAAACTTAATTTGGGATATCAAAATTACGATTGCAACCAAATTATATCCACATGAACCCAGCTTACATCAACAAGTATCATTTGTATACAACACCCCATATCTTTATCTTACGCAACTTGCACGAGGAATCGTACCAGAAGAAACATTGTGAAACAGCTTGACTTCATTTCGGATGTCAAGTTTAAGATTGCGACCAAACTACACCCACATGAGCCCAACATTATGTCAGAAAGTGTAAGTTTACTTTGCATGTGGTTGCGGATCTTGAATCTATTTCTGTTTGAGTATAACAGTTTGACATTGTGAAAGGAACCTTTCCCACTTTACAACAAAGTCAGGATATTGATTTTTATAACATCCAGCTAAGATATAAAAACATGCAAAAGACGAAACAAAAACACCCCCCCCCAAAAAAAAAAATAAACAACGAAAAACATAAAAAGAAAAGAAAAAATCATCATTTGGAACGACTCCTTGAAATAAGAGAAATGGTAATACTGAATGTGATGTTAGTCACGCAGGTTATTAGGGAAAAACCACGCATATCTATCTTAACAGAATTAAACTGGCCTGTTTTTAACCGTCTCATGAACCCGTTTTTAAAAGTTCAGTTCCTGTAGTTCTGTAGTTATTACACAAGGTCACTTGCTTTCATATAGAATTTCGTGCAAATTGCCCATGCCGTCTGCCGGATATATATATATATATATATATATATATATATATATATATATATATATATATATATATATATATATATATATATATATATATATATATATACATGCAATTATCAATATAATTATAAACCCTTCCTGTTGCAGCTCACAAGCAGTCATTGTAAATCTTATAGTAACTAGTTTTAGCGATTAAATTCAAATGAAACTTGGTTGAAGACTTGTCCATACATAGTTAATATAAAGTAAGGGTAACCATCTTTCCTGTTACAAATCCCTAAGGAGGTACATTTTGTGATCAATTTAATATGATTACTGATCACGTGAGAAAAATGACTTAGCGGGTAATCAAACATAAAATTATTCAAGCACGAGGAAGGAAAATACAGTTTACATCCATTTCAATAATGTTGCTCTATACGACATTTATGGTATTCAAAATTGAATGTGAGAACAATTGGAAATTAAAGTTTATAATTATCTAGCTGAGGACCAAGTCGACCGCATTTATCGGCATTTTTCGGGCGCATCAGGGAGCTCAGGGGAGTGCTCTTGATTGAAAACAAAAATCAACACTGCATTGACAACACCAGACACTTGCTGGTCATTGTTAATGGCAAAACGTTGCACGTCAATACATCGGCAACAGGTCCTACAGAGTTAACTCTCCCATCGTATTCACCCCCCCCCCCCCCCGACAAGAAACACGGGACGAGATTCACAATATTATACTGGGTACCTTCGCACTTATCAATTGCAAATGTAGCTTTTCTTCTGTTTTCGGTCAACTGTACACAACCTGACAAAATCACAAAACCCGTTGTGAAGCTGTTTGTACTTGTTGTTTCTTGGTGCACGCAGATACATGGCGTAAATGAGAAAATCAACACATAGACAGATAATATAGACAGTGGGCTACTGTTTTGAAAGTTACTAAACTGATTTTGAAAATATTATGAGGCAGGATAATCCCTACAATTGGCCAACTGGCTCACGCATTACACACACACACACACACACACACACACACACACACACACACACACACACACACCGCCCGAATAAGTTAAAGTGAATCGTAATCCCACCAGCAATGAACAAAAGTAATCAATGTCCTGATGCGTGCCGCCAGGAAAAGAGCCATCGTAGACACCGTTTAGTACAACTGCATCGGTATTTTTTTTATGTCAAACATGCAGAAATTTCGCGACTACTAGATAAGAAGATTAAAAAATGAGGTTGGATTACACCATGAAGGTGACATATCAGTAATGTGAATTTTTCCCACAAGAATCATGGTTTAAAAATAAATTATATTTGAACAAATATATCATTGAATCCCTTCTTTTGGTGCATTTGAATACATACTCTCGAGAGCTGAATATAAAAACCGCATTTTGCAGTACATGATGATGATGATGATGATGATGATGATGATGATGATGATGATGATGATGATGATGATGATGATGATGATTGTCAACCTCTGTGTCTCTCGAGATGGTTTTTAGTATTGCAAATACATTTATAAGCATCAATTAGAATACGCAGCCTGTGTATTTCCAATGCACGAAATGACAAAAATGCCGTTTGGAACGAAACCAGAAATGCAACTGAAACAAGCAGACAACAAAACTTATATGTCCGTCTTTGCCTTTCATGTCCCCTTTGGGGGTTCTACAAGAAGAGATAAAGTAGGCTTTTGTCTTAGTTTCAATAGTACAACTATAGATACATAGGGCTACTTACAGAAAACATCCACCGCGCCTGTATCCGCGATCATCGTCAAACCATGTTTGAAATTTCTACCATATAGTATACTTGAACAGTAACATTCTCTTAGCTGCGCGATGTGTAGTTTTGGCTGTGTATAGTTTGTCACGTTTGTTGTAAACAGGATACAGCATTCCTTATTATCAGGTCGTCCGCAGTACATTCATGTCGAAGTTAACTGCCTTTCAAAATTACACGGTTCATTGAACATAAAGCACGTTGTAGCCATGTGTCCTTGTCAATCCTCAGCCTGTTTGTATACAAATCCACGCAATATGCATAACTACATCATTTGGTCGGTAACGCAATTTTGATGCCTGGCAAAGGAATTTTGGTACTGTGCATGTGAATGTCTGACCTACTCCCCACCTCCCACCCAAGATAATTGCTCAAATTACATACACTCATCATAAAGCAGTTATGCGAACGAGTGCAAGTCCTTCCACCACGCTGGTATCCATGTGAACACATTGGTGTTGCTCTCTTTACGCACGTTCACAAGTGCTGTGCTTACCATAATTGAGACCAGATGTTCGGTATCGACCTAAATGATATGTAATTTGCGCTGACGTGAACCATACGGTTGCAGTAGCTTCGTTATCAGACTTTGAGATGCCCAGCAGCCAGTTGCAGCAGAGGTTCGAAGTGGTGCTATAACTAGAACTCATTTTTCAAGTTTCCCAGAAACGCCACCTGGTTGACACCGAGGTGCATGATTCTTATGACCATTACAATTTATAGATAAAGAATATCACCATACGGTGATGAAGAACTTGAGGCCTTACAACAACTGTCACTGTGGCTCTTGTTTATTGGATGTGGCCATGTCACAAACTTATTAAGTGAAGTTTGAATGACACCACTATCTGTAACAGTTTTGAAACTATTCAACATTCTAATTTTGTGTATTTGTCTAATTTGCAGAAATTAAAAACCACAACTTTGGTTAATAATTCATTGGATGCGACTATAGCTCTCGCATCATGGACCACCCAAACTCGCACAGTTTTACGCATGCTTGAGCACTGTGCCACACATCTCGCATACCGCCAGCGAGATGTTCTTGGTACCGGCGTGCGTGCGCGCATGCTTTTTTCAGCATGCGTTTTAGTGCTCATTTTTTCTCGCATCGGGCGACTGGCGTGCTAGGAAATATATCGCACGATGCTCAGTGCCTGTCTGGCGAGGTTGAATCAACTTTTCAAACCGTGCGCGCAATGCTAGCATTGCCTGTCAATCATTCTTGTTATGAGGAAGACCCGTACAACACATGGTTGCTGTGAAGCAAGCATAATTGACATGTTGACCTCAACCTACAAAAAGTGTCATGGAGGAACATGAGGGAACTGGCGGTGTCAGGGCGACAACAGACGGTGGTTTGTATTCCTCCCCTGCTCCAGGCAAGGCCTCGTCTTAACCGTTTTATGTGCGATGTGGACAGCGACAAGCCAACCAAAGCTTGTAAAAGTTTTTGTATGTCACGAGCTGTTTTTGTATGTCACGAGCTGTTCTCTCCTGATTAAAAGTCATAAGAACATCTATCAATTTCAGATGTTGATCTGTTAATTTCTGTCGCGCTCGGCAACGAGTTGTTACACTGGTAGGAATATCTTCCTGTTTCTCGGTGATATTTCACCAACCTTTTCAATGTAGTTAGTCCAATATAGTAACATGGTGCTGTTGAATCAGTATCTTTTTGGTTTGACTGAACTGTGTCCATCCTGCTTTTCCCGAACAATTTTCCATTTCAAGTCCTCACTGACACGCACCATCTTGCTTTGGCGGCAAAAAACACGACATGCCGTAAATCTTGGGAACCCTTTGTCGGGAAAACAACTGGCGACACTCACACTTTTTTCGCACGTGCAAGGCATGCACACTTAAGTACATAAGTTATAAAGTTATACACATTAACCCCTAGCACTCTGGGCAGTTTCGGGATCTGGCACAGCCAGCCACTGGCCATTTTTTATCTTGTTCGCCACATGCGGCATGCTGGCGTAAAAGTGCCGTAACTTTTTTATTTTTCCAATTCATGGAGAATGATCCAATGTCTTTTGCTGAGCAAGACCTTCTCTACATTCCCATGTGGTTTCTTTATCAATTTAAACAAAAGCTCGTGCCCTGCACCCTTACAAAGTGAATATCAATCTCAATCACGAATTGATCAAAACGGTCAAGCCTGTGTGAATACAATTGCATGGGTACCGGTTCGTGCTTTTTCCTTGGTTAGCATCACGAACGATGGTTCCTCTTTATTTTTTCTGAAGATCGGTTGTGTCAAAGATTAAGATGTCACTTAACTTTTAGTGGTAGAGCTTGTTTGTTGCTGCAGTAAACAGTCGATAAACACACTTTATCACAGTCACTGGCAAACTCTCAACATGATCAACACAAGCAGCAGCAGTATTTTCACCTGAGCCAGGTTTACCTGCAGCTGACGTATTTTATTCTTACCGTGAAAAAAAATGGATCCTCTGCTCTATTGTACGCAAAGACTGGTAGAATGTTATCATTCTGACCAATTCACAGCGTTAAATTTTGTTTTTTGTTTTAATAAATTGTCCATAATCGTCACTTGCGTTCACACAAATGTCGCCCACCTTTCAAGCCAGACTTCACAACACGAGGTAGCGAGTACTCCCGAAGGTAATATTGGTAAAAAAAACCGACGCATTTGAATTGACGGCGACAATGTGGTCGATTCTGGCCCCCTGACTGACCCACAGAATCGTCGTCTTCGGTAGTTTTCGACTAAACGAACAACACATCTGTTTGCAATTAAAGCAGTGATTTCCCCCTAAATTAATTTTGTTCCAGCCAATGGGAGAGCTTGCTGTTAAAATAGACAAGGCTCTAATCATTCTAACAATATAAAAACATGGCGTGCAGACGAAAAAAATATGGAGACCGCGACGATGAAATCACCCTATTTTTGCGCAGTTTTGCAAAGTTACATCATTCAAATTATCACAAACAACGGCCCGGTCATTGATTTAAATCATCACAGAAGGGAATGAAAATATTCATTTTTAAAGCAAAATCGAAATAACCATAGGCAAAAACTGACGTTTCTCTACAATAAAATGAGCCTGCTTGCATGTAAATGAACAACACCGGGAATTTGAGACGGCCTTGAATCAGGCACTTCAAAAGTTCGAATTTACTCGGCACTGGTAGGAATAAGCTATCATGCGTTGTGTGAGTGCACTAGAAACTGGCGTGCTAAGAGTTAAAGAACGGAACTTAAGATATGTTAAGTGTTTCGACTTTGCAATCCTAGGACTTTGTTTTTATCGTTTATGCAAATTTAAAATGCGAGCCATGAAGGACCACCCACTTTGTCAAATGGGCAAGGCGATTGCAAGTGTAAAGCACCGGGCATGTCGCACGATGCGGTCGCCACTCGCACGATGCGGTCGCCACTCGCACGATGTTCACTTGCCATTCGCACGATGCTGGTCCCTTGGCACGTATCCAGACGCATTACTAGCCAAATGCGAAGAGGGACGAGCACGCATTTGCAAGGTACGAGCATCTTAGTTGAGCATGCTACACAAGGCTAGCTCTTTTTCTGTTTGTGCACCATTATTCTTGACTGGGCTATCAGTTTGATCCATTTGGCGAGAGATGCACTGTATCTCACATACCTAAAAATTTGAGTTGAAATGACACCTCTATGTATCATAGTTTTGAAGTTATGCAAGTTATGCAAAGATTTAAATTTTGTGCATTCATCTTACTTTCGCAAATTAAAATAGGACAATTTTGGATCATGGTTCATTTTCAACTTTTAAACTTCTCAATACCCCCAACTACCACAATTTGAAGTTCTACAACTTTCCTTTACTGTCCATTTTATTGGCAGGTGCCATAAATTTATATATGCCCATTGAAATTTTGTGTCTATCTGCCATAGTTTGGAAGATGTGGAGCTTTTAAAATTTTGATTGCCCTTAATATGCATAATTTTAAACATTATGACTATTCCAAACCCAAACCAGATGAACAAGTCACTGGTAGGTCAGTCACCATGGCAGATTTGGGGGTTTTCGGAATAACTGTTTTTGAGAAAAACTCCGGACAAATTTGGTCGTAAAGAAGAAAGAAAAAAAGAAAGAAAGAAAGAAAGAAAGAAGGAAGGAAAGAAAAACAGACACACAGAAAGAAAGAAAGAAAGAATTCTTGGAAAAACAAAATGTCTGGGTCCGCACTCAGACATATTAAATACACTCATATTAGTCAAAGAATAGATGGCTTTTCATCCGTGGACGTAATCATTGGGGAGTTGACCATCCTCTCGGTCCTGTGGTGGAAATATACGACAAGCAAGACCCGAACAAGTACCATGAGTTACCAGCACCTTGAATGTTACAGTTATTATTAATGTCTCCACATAGATGCTTGCAAACTCTGGGCACTCCTACCACTCTTCAGTAGTGCACGTATGTAAATTTCATGCAATTTATATGTCATATTTTGCTGCATGTATATATGCATTTGCTACATCTCGCCTACAAGTCAAAACATTCATTTAAATTGTTGATGCCAAACCAGCATAGTGACACATTTTCCCCCTAAAAATGTTTGAAAGTCTGACTTGTTCACTGATTAGGAAACATCAAAACATTGTTTGGTCCGCTTACTGGGCTCTGGTCAATAATGTTGGGTTTTTTTTGTTTTTTGGTTTTTGTTTTTGTTTTCTTTTCTCCAAGTGAGAGTCTGCACGCGACGTGTCCCACCAGTACTAGTTGTGGCTCATACAGTCACATGCATTTAAGCATACATACTTGCACGACAGCCTATAAGTTACCACCTCCAACCAATGTTACATGTATTTATTATTTCATTTGGTTGAAATAAATATCAAGACTTTGCAAACTTTTGCCTTTGGATACGAGCATTGATTTACCAACGTATGTGTGCAATCACTCGTTACACGTTTTAAGCAGTTATGTTCTTGCAGCTTAAGAGTTCATGTCATTGGCAGATTTATATATAACCTGGCTTGAATTTAAGTATGCGGATAAATTGATGAAAAAGGACTTTGAAATGGCTACAAAATTATCAAACAACGCAAGATATATTGATGACATTGCTTGTGTAAACGCAAAAACATTTAGTGAAATTACTAAAGAAATTTACCCAGAAGATATCCCTTTGGAGGGTAAAAATTCAGATGCTTTTAGCGATGTGTTTTTGGACTTGGATATTCAGGTCACTAATGACAGGTTTTGTATTAAAGTCTATCACAAAATAGATGAGTTTAACTTTGAAGTAGTTAATTATCCTCTCCCGGACAGTAATATGTCGGAAACTATTGGATATAATACGTTTTAGTCACAGATTTTGAGATTTGGTCGTATTTGTTCTAAATTTCAGGACTTTGCATCTAGAACCAAATATATTTGCAATAAACCTGAGTCAAGAGGATTCAAAGACTTTTGATCAAATATTTCTACAAATTTTGCTGTAAATATCCCAAGATGGTTAGAAAATTGGGCTTCATTAGTTTTTAGAGATTTTAGACTTGCCTGTTTTGCTACTTAATTTTATCTTTTGGCATCACTCTGTTTTACTGTTTACCTTTAACACATTTTAGGCTAGCTTGTTTTCTGTTAGGTTAAACCCACAGGGGCTATCGGTAGCAAGTAGCGGCCTACGACAGTTACAAGCTTCGCTAATTGTACTTGATATCTGGTTAAGAAATATTATATTTTCATTGCATTCTCTTGACTTAAATACAAATGACTTTCATTCTTTTCTGACATGCCCTATAATTTTGCTGTTAATATCCAAAGATTATTAGAAAGTTTGGCTACAATAATGTACAGTTTTTAGACTTGTCTGTTTTGCTACTTAAATTACAAAAGTTAACGTTCTTGCTTACTGATGTCTTTATTTGTGTCCTACTTATCAAGATGCACATAGCAATGTTCCCACACTGTTACTAGTACTTCCAATTTAACGTTTAGTACCAAGTTTGCTAGGAACATTTCGTCTTATTTCTCTGTCATGGTGTCCAATTACGCACTGAATATTATCACTTGAAGTCGCAGTATTCGTCAGCAGGCCATTCCTTATGATCATCTATTGTCACGTTAATTAGTGACCAAGCTACATGCATTAATTCATGATGTATACTTCTAACATTATGCGGTCTCTAATACTTCGGGGTGTCATGATACACCCTGTATGACAAAGTCTTTAGGCTGCTCAACAAGTTAACTTGGACTTTTTTCACCCAAATGTTTTCTCTGTCAGACCTTATTATCGCATGATTTTAATTTTAACATTAAGTTGGTACTCTATCGCAAGCTTACATTGAAAAAAGTTGGTGCATACCGCTCTTTGATTTGCTTATTCCTACGTAAACCTAGTGCCGAAACAATCGTTCTGTTACTTCGGTGACAGGGCTGAAAGCGTGCATCAAGAAGTCGGTAAGCTAGTTTCTTTCTTCCCTTTCACGTCAAGATTAATAAGTAAACCATGCTTTAACTGATTTGCTTACGTCGATTATGTGTGATAACTACCTGCCACCAAAAACATCCTTGATAGTGCGCATTGATTGATTGATCGGATCATTCATTCATTTTTATGCGCGAAATGATTGAAGAGGGTCAAAGAGAAAAGAGAAGTTAAAATATAATCATATACAACGAAATAACAGATACCAGTTTTGCGGGGATAGCCCTTAAAGCCAAATGAATTATTTTCACCCCCCCCCCCCCAGAAACATGTATATTTAAAAATGAAAATTTTAATACCATAAAAATAAATAATATCGGTTTAAAGGCAGGGAAATCAAGGTAAAAGAAAAACTGTAAAAAAAGGTTTAAGCCTGGTTGCATCAGTTTCCCGAAGATACGGCAACTATGCAATATTAGAATGAAGATAGATCGTAAGAAATACCCTCTTGTAGGGCATGTTTTTACCGTACATTTGAAGGATTCTAAACTTGGTGTAATTTTAATACTGTGAGGAGGAAGAGAATTCCAAAATTTTATGCCTGAAAAGTAAAAGGAGTTAGATGCATCATTATTTACTACAGGGGTGAAAAAATTATTGTTAATCTGCCGGGTATTATGTTCATGAATCTGCAATATCTTTGTGAAAACTGGTCAACAAATAAGGACTTGCGTTTTTGTAAATCTTGTACTTAAGATCTATGTTGCTTCGCTCGGGACTCCATGTTTAGGAGGCCTTGTAAAGCTAGTTCTGTTGGGGTGACATGGACTATTTGGCCCCAATCCCTTATATAACTTAGCATTTTATTTTGGGTTACTTGTAATTTTTTCTTTAATGGACCAAATGTTCCGTGATACCAGGGAGATATGGAATAGGCCAAACTACTGCCTATCAAGGCTGTGCACTAAATCCTTTGGTCTGTTTATTCAGATTTTCAGCTGTCAGTATGAATACTTAAGTCTAAAATTAGACTCAGAAATGATGATTTCAGGTTTTCCCATCTGTAGGGATATATACATATTTTTTTTGTATGAACCACGTATCACATTTTTTTTTAATCATCACTCATGATTTCTGAGATTTTGCATGGGTTTTTACCCGAAGCAATGAGGACACTGTCATTGGCGGATTTAAGTCCCCGATTCTGGAAATAAATGCCGACTCAGTACTTATACTGCATAACCGTGTTGATATGGCACTCGCACATAACTACCTCCATTGAACCATTGTTTTTAAGAATGGGGATTTGGTCGAGTGGACATGTGCGTTTTCCATTTCAGCCAGGCGACTGGTGCCGCAGGTTGCAGGTTCGAGTCGTTCCAATATAAAATATATTGAAGCAGCCGGCATTTTACTCGGGACGGCATATCGTTTACGTAGCAAAGAAACAAGGTCGTCCACAAAATAATCCCTTGGGGGACACGGCTGGCAAGGAGCTCTGGTTGTGATCAAGTGCCACTGATCTTTACTTGTTGTTTCCTGTCAGACAGGTACGATATAAATCATCCTGTTGAAACAATACCAAGGGCCAATAACTTTTGACATACGTTTTTGTGATCCACTCAAACAAAGACTTTCTATACGTCCAAAAGTACCATACCGACATACTTGCTACAACCTATCTCTCCACGTATAAGGTCTTGTAAGAATTGGACCGAAAGCATGACTGATATTCATAAATTAGATTTTTCCCTTTTTTTAGATTTTGTTCAGCAGTATAAAAATAGCCTTCTCCGGAATGTTTGAAACGAGAGAGCCAATAATTTTTGGTCTATAATTATTAACCTTTGTTTAAATGATTTTCTTGTTTTTGTGTGTGTGTGTGTGTGTTTATGTTTTTTGTTTTTGTTTGTTTGTTTGTTTGTTTGTTTTTTTTATGGAGAGGTGTGACCCGTGCCCTTTTATATCAACTGGTACAGTTTCTGTAGAGATGGAGAGATTTACAATATAAGTGATAGGGTCCTTAATAATAGGTGCCGCATCTCTTGAATCCTTTGAAAGCAGGTTATTGTTGCCTGTGTTCTTTTTCGGATTTAACAGTTCATTTCTTGTAAAATAAAATCTGAGCTGACTTCTGTTAGTCTGAAACCACTTGTTACATTTGAGTAGTATCTTTTAAAACAATCAAAGTAAACTCCACACTGAGGGTTCACATAAGGTAACTTGACGACAAGATTGTTTTGCAGTGTCGGTGAAGAAAATGTTTACATAGTCGGCCACTTCAGCTTTATCCTAGATTATCGTCTATGTCCAGTGCAATATTATTTCCTTCATTAGACAATTAGGAATAACCCAGTGTTTTTTGGGCACGACCATAATTTTTGGCATTAGTTTTGTTTTCTTCCAGTTTGGTTTAGAAGTAGTTACTTTTCCCTGGCCTGGTGTCTCTTAGGACCTTATTTCTTGGTACTTGTAAAAATATTCATCTTTCTTATGCAGTTCTTTAGCATCCCTATATTTATAGAGCCACTCTTTAAATCGAGAATATCAGATATTATCCAAGGTTCTAGCTTGGCTTTCACACGTACGTTTCTCATAGGGCACATATTGGCAAAATTATATATATATATATATATATATATATATATATATATATATATATATATATATATATATATATATATATATATATATATATATATATATATATATATATATATATATATATTTAAATTTGCCAAGGCTGTGGTTGATATGGTTTAAACCATGCAAGGATTCCTTACATAGGCCTATATACGTTGATCCATCAAAATTAATATTTACCCGGGACTTAACAAGGCGCATACGCTAGCTCGCTATTGGGAAATCTGGAAGAAGTAACGTGATCAGTCAGTCTACCTACTGTTGTCTCTGGTTACCAATACTTCATCAATCCGAATTACCCATTTGTTGTTTGTATAAGTACTACATATTCTCTTCATCCAATTTGAATTATCGTGCATCTTTTATAACATGTTTTGTTATTTCCCACCTTGGTTTTGTATGTTTAATGTTACTGCTATGTTACTTTACATGGTATTCGCAGGAAAACTTTATTATATTGTAACAATATGGTGGCATTTTCTTCTAGTATCTGCTTGGTCTGACCATAAAGCAAGCCACACAAAAGCTTTTGGGTTGATCTCAGTGCTGTGTTTCATAATTGTAATGCATTGCACAGGGACTCTGCATGATGAATTTTCAATACTTTCTGGTCACCATGGGTTTTAGCACTGTACAATATAGAGCCTCCCTTGGCCTTCTTTATTTCTTGTTATGTCTCGGATATTATGGTAACCTTGCATGTCCCTCAGTTAGCAACCAGATCAGCAGTTCCTACTGTGTTTTGGCAATGATACGTGCAAACATATTCGTTTGGTCAATTTTTGTGCTCACAGCGCACACTTACAATAAAAAAACTTTTGCGATATCCAACGTTCATTCCAACCCAGGTCCTAGTGATACTTGTAGTGTCAATCAATTAAAGTTATGTCATTGTAACGTTCGCAGCATATAACGTGATGGTAAAATAACTGAAATACGATATCTCACTTAAAATGAACATTGATATATTTACTATTAACTTTAAAGGTCATCTTGATTGAATGGGTACCACAGATTAGAAGGTTCGTGTTTGGGTGGGTAGAAATGATATCTAAAAACACAAAATGTTAAAGTTCATTTTGGAATAGTGCTTTTTTAGCTCCAAAAGTGCACTACATTTGCGACATGAAAGCGTTTTTCTCCAATCGTGGCCCGAAGTGGGAAATGTTGATGATGTCACAAATACAACCCCCTGGCTTGGGTGAATGTGTTGTAAGCCAGAGTGCCTTCAGTTAGCCAAGAGTCATGGCAGATACAACAGAGCATAGTGATTCCGGAGAGTCTGAATTGAGTTTTTCGTGTACGTGGTCCGATGAGGATGAAGAAGAATTAATAAGAAAAGTTTTAACAGCAGAAGAAAATACCATTCAGTCTAACATATATGAGCCGGACGCTAAAAAAGAAAGAAATAATCCCAACCTAGTCTGGCTCCCGACTGGTTCGTCATATTTTGTCCCAGTAACCGTGAGGTTATTGCCCTAAATTTAATAAAAAGGGGGAAGAAGGCACATAGAGTGCCTTCAGTTAGCCAGAGGTCATGGCAGATACAACAGAGCATAGTGATTCCGTAGAGTCTGAACTGAGTTTTTCGTATACGTGGTCTGATGAGAATGAAAAAGATATTAAGAACCTGTAACAGAAAATTAAAAAAGACCATTCAGTCTGACATACATGAGCCGGACGCCAAAACAGAAAAAAAAAATAGTTATAATCCTAACCTAGTCTTGCTCCTGACCGGTTCGTCATATTTTGCCCCAATAAAGAGGTTATTCCCTGAAATAGCAAAAAGGGGGAACAATGCACATAGTCGCCAAAGTCGATGACTTATTCTGCGCGAATATGGGGACCAAAGATTCGTCGAAATCGACGAGGTGTTCGTCGCCTTCGGCAACTCACTTGTCGGTATTTTCGCGCAGAATAAGTCATAGCCTTCGGCGATTGTGTGCCTTTTCCCTTTTTTTTAAAAATTTAATGCAATAAACTCTTTGTTGGGACAAAATATGACGAACCGGTCGGGAGCCAGACTAATTCCAACCATCCAAGATTTCACTAGTTGAATTTGGTAAGTTTAGGTCTGGGCAATGATAATTCATCAGAATAAAGATATTTTTCCTACAAAAAAAATACTGGATTTCATGGTTTTAGGAGTAATGCTGAGTTTGGCTAGTTCCATGGATCCTTCCATTGACCAACAGAAAATTATTAAACCAAATATTCCCCACAGTTATTGATGGAGTAGAGCCTACTCTTGTTTCATTGGAACTAATGCATTATTTGGAGGGGAGGGGTGGGCAGAGAGAGAGCTAGCGTGCCGTGGACAGCAGCGTTCAGGTCTGTCCCGGCAATATGTCCCGGTATTACCTGGGGTCACACCCTGTTCAAACAGAGTTGTTGCTTTGCCACCACCATTGGCGCTCTTGAACACCGACGGGACTGCATTTGGCAACAGCAGTAGTTTTTTTGCTAAACCCATCCTAAACATCGACATATATGTATTTCACGAATCAAAGTCACTTTCCACAAAGTGTTCGCTGCATAGGTGAGTTCTGTTTCCAGGGTCTTGCTACTAGTCCCTGTAAATCTTGACAGTACGAGTCCACGCTCTCCGTAATTTCGGGTGCACGCAGAACATGCATTTGCCTTCTTGTAATATCAGTACAAATGGAATAGGTAATAAGAGCGAGAGGTTACATACACAACCTCTTTTTTTTCAGATGAAGCTATTGTTTGGCCTGTCACATTTTGCAATTATTACGTCCCCGCATCCTATTCAGATTTGGCAGATGTACATGTACATGTACTAAAGGGTGCTCACTTAGTGACGTTGTAAAGGTACTTTTGGATTTGTAATTACCAAATAAATCGTCAATAAACTTTGATGTATCACAGAACAGTTTTTTTTTGGAGTGTATTGATTTGTTGACCCCCCCCCCAAAAAAAAAGAAACAAAACAAAACAAAACAAAAAAAAAAAAGAAAAGAAAAAAGAAAAAGAAAAAACACAAAAACAAACAAACGAAAAATTACTAGAAAATAAAGTGAATAAAATTGTCCAAAGGTGAAGGTGCGAAGAATAGGGTACAACGGGTAATTTTTTGAGGGGGGGGGGAGGCGTGAAAAGCCAATACGAGTTAGCCAGTTTGTCTCACGGGTGCGGAAGCTCATTGGTGTCAACCTAATCTGTCATCTTTTCTTGTTATAATCACGTTTTTCTTTTCTTTTTTTTTTTTTTTGCTTTACAGAGAATCATATCTTGTTCTTATAACTGTTTTCGTGTTATAACAAGCAAAATATCTAATTATAACCACATTTTCCTTGTTATTAGAAAATCAACTTTTCCTTGTTGTAACAAGAAAAAATCTTATTTCAACTTTTTCCTCATTATTTCAACTTATCTTCCTTGTTATAACAAGAAAAAGCTTTAATTGCAACTTTATGCTTGTGATTACAATAAAAAATTGTCATTTCAACTTTTCTCCTTATCAAAGTAATAATAAAATCTTTTTATTTCAACTTTTACTTTTGTTATAACAATGAAAAATCGTGTTACAACTTTTTTATAACAAGAAAAACAAGTTGTACGAACACGATGGTGTCTTGTAATAACATGAAAAAAGTTGTAATTACCAGATGTTTTCTCTCGTCATGACAAGCAAATATGGTTATAACAAGAAAAAAAAAGAGCGATTTAGTTGACACCAATGAGCTTCCGTAGACGAGTACACTTACAGGCGTCAATGCCATTTTTTCATCATAAGGATTTTTCTAAACGTCTATACAGAATAACCTCTACATACAGGTGTACACTATACGTATTGGAAAGCTGACTAAAACCTAATGCCGGAAACGTCCTTGACATAGATTAAATGCAATTTGACAGCAGGGCATCAGTATCTGATAATTATCATTTAATAATTAATTTGAGGGACATGTATGGGACATAATGTTACGAATCTAATTGCAGCATGACACCTTATATTAGCCACAAAGTACGCCACATCCTAGCCATTAGTCTAAAAATGGCCAGATTGTAAACATTAACCTTTATAAAATGTTTGAGACACATTATCGTCATAAATGTGAGGAGGTATGTTACGTACCTCCAATGCAATGTGGATAAAAACCAGACGTCTGCATGACAGGAAATAGTGTATATATAGACAAAAAAAAAGAGTATTCTTTCCTTCTTTCTTCCTTCCCTCTCCCCTCTCTTTCTTCTTTCTTTCTTTGTTTCCCTTGTTCTTTTTTCTTTCTTCTTTACCAGTAAATTTTGTTTGACAATTTTCTCTGACACCATTACACAGTAAAACTAAAAACGTGGTATAATAATAGATCCATAAACAGAGCTTTGGCTTTTAATTGAGAAGAGTGAACCTTTGAAAATTATGCAAATTTGGGTTATTGGAAAGTATAAATCTTGAATATTTTCAAAAGTATTAAAGGTAGAGGTGCCATTCCAACTTAAATTTAAAGGTTTGTGTTGTACGTTCATCCAATAAACCACTAACAAACAAAAGTTCTAGAGTTTTAATTTGGGGGCACTTGGAAAGTTAAAATGTTAGATATCTTGAAATGTATTGCAGGTATATATGCCATTCCAACTTCAGTTCATACAATTGTACTTTAATTCTTTGCAAATTTTGGAGGTACACTGATTTGCTTTGAAGCGAATCGTCCTCTCTAGTTATATATTATTGTCATGCAACATATCATAAATTGTTGATGCCTCATCAAAATTGGTATCTTGAGGTATGGTTGCATGGATCAATCTTGATTACACAATTACAGAAACTCATGCTGAAATTACATTAACAAGGTTTTTAAAAGATGATGTTTGTACGACAAAATCGAACTTACAACATGTTCCTGGAATATAATTGATGGAGTGATGTAGAGTCATACATGTACAAGTTATTGGTAACATCCGTCGAATGGGACATAGAGTAATTGCATTGGTAGTAAGAGTCTAATGATGATTTGACCATGTCGTATCTGGTTTTATTAATTTTAAGCTCTTAGCATCTCTATAAGCAGACTAATAACAGGAACCCTCTGCCTTAATTCAATCCACTACGGTTCCAACTGCCTGGAAATACCCTTATGGTAAATGTCGTCTGCTTCAGTGCCTGTACTTGAATTTTCAACAGTAGAGACCATTTTTAAGAGAATGTAGGAGGAACATATCATAACTACATATGTAGCATTTGTGTTATCTCAATCTTATTCTATTATATTATTCTAATCAAGAAAGGGACAGGAAAACACTTTCCATAAACCCCTATATAGTCTGTCAGTGTAAAATAAAAAAAAAAATGAATTGCAGCGGCTTTTGTGTACATACGGGCTCCATCTGCTCTAACGCATTGTCATTTAAAAAAATGCAAACCCCAAGTGATCTCAAGCTCTACTGTCGAGCTAGTGGGAAGCCTTTTATTTGGTCCAAAACTTAAATTCATAGTGAACGTTTCACAGTTTTTTTTCTGTTCCAACCGTGTCTTCATGACACGTTAGCCCCAAGAAATGTATACTGGTGACTCGCTAGCGTTCAAATTGGCTGTTTCCTTTATGTCCTTTCGCATATACTCGTGCACCATATTCTTGTATTCGAAACGCTTAACAGCAGCCAAAAACTGCCATTGTAGCAGACAGTCTTAGCCCAGTTCCCATGGCAGTATGAGTGATTTTCCTACCCGCTCCCTGGCAGCGAGTATCACGCGCAAGCATTATTGTCACGGCTTCGAAAGAAATACATAAATTCAATTGTCACTTTCTACCAGCTGGTAAAACAAGTTATAGTTACCGTGTTTTATTTCTGGTAATGTTTTATCTTCAAACCAACGTAGGATGTAAACGAGAGCAAAAAGTAAATACAAAATGAAATTCTGGACACGATTGAATCATTATATAGACCGACTTTACCCTTGTATGGCGCGTATTTGCGAGACAGTGGGCACTGTGCGTGCTGTGGGATTATCGTGGCACTCCTTTCCACTCCCTTAAGGCACTTTGTGTTAAGAAACGTGGAAGCCATTCATTCACCATGGACGAGTTATTTGTACACCTAATGTTGGTTTAAGGAAATCATTAACAATAGGCATATGATATGGTGAGGACTCTTGCTGTTGCACAAACTGTGTTGAGTCACAGAGTATTATCACCCCACAACTTCAAAGTAAGAAACGAATACTCTGCATCGTGTGTGGCTGCATCCTACAATGGCTCACGTAAAATTTGCTTCAACAACACAAGGACGATACTGAGACAACGGGAGGCCTGCTACTGGAAATCAAGGGCTATTTTCGCCCCCTCAAATTGTACTGATCAGAGTTAACAAATTAGCATTCGAGCCTATTACGTTGATCTCATTTTCTTTTGGTCGTGCTTAATTAACACATAATGTGTAAAGAATACGCGAAAACAAAACCTTTGGCATGCACGAAAACAAAACGTTTCATAAATCTGTCATGAGAATCAGAATGGAGAGATACAAAATAAATATTGGACGATGTCGATGCATAAGAATAAAACGAAATTAACTGTACTTTTTTAATTAGGTTACCACTTCAAACAGTGCGAAAGTTTCCGGATGAAAAATTTCATCTGCTCCGATGGTTTAGCTTATATTTTTCTGCACGAGAAAATAAATAGATGAGAAGTATCTGGTTAGTATGTTCAAAGATGAGGAACCCTAGGCACCAAACCTGCGCTTAGGAAAACTGACGCGTGCATAGTGACGAATTACCTAATGGAAATGAGCATCTTATATCGCGCGGGTAGGATTTTGACAAACTTCTTAGCAACAAAATTGTTACCTAGTATAAAGTAAAGCACTTTATAATTACCTGTCATTTGTCACGAAAATACCCTTTATCCAATAAAACATTTGCATTTGATTTATGCTTTTATAACATACATGTACATACAGTGCCAATGCCGGAAGTCTGAAAAAAACATTGCGGCCCGTGGACCATTGTTCGCTAATGCGATGAGTAAAGCCACCAGTCATTCACTTACAAATTGAAATAAAACTCATTTTGTGTATGATTTATTTGGCACTTCCTATCATATAGAACTTAGGGAAAACCGTACAATAAATCTTTTCTCTGTGGGTCCTCCATAGTGGCACATTAAATCGCAATTTGTAGAATCAATCATGGGTCGGAATATTTTCACGAAGGGTTAAAAAGGGGATCCTAAGTATAGAGGAGGTTGAATCTAAGGTTACACAATGTTATTTTCTGATAAATTGTGACATATCAGCTTAAAGAGGAGTTGTTTAAGTATAGCTGAATTATATAGAAATAAAACAATGCCGGAGAGTGCCCTCTTCCACAAATATGCTTTTGTGTAGTTGCAAATAATAACGTACATTGCGTCTAAGAAAAAAGATTAGTTGACCCTTAGAAGATTGCATTAAACTGGCCCAACCCGGCAACAGGCAAGTATTTACATAACCATTTTATTCCTATTTTTCTCTATAGAAGAATTTGTTGAAAACTTCCAAGGTAACACTGTGTTTGAATGCAATAAATCTTGAAAATATGTTTCTTGAAATTAACTGGAGTTTGCTTTTCCTTTCTTTCTTTCTTTCTTTCTTTCTTTCTTTCTTTCTTTCTTTCTTTCTTTCTTTCTTTCTTTCTTTCTTTCTTTCTTTCTTTCTTTCTTTCTTTCTCTTTCTTTCTTTCTTTCTTTCTTTCTTTCTTTCTTTTTGAGGGGGGTGCTTCTTTTTGCTTTGTCTTTTTATGGTTTTTGTCTTTTTGTTTTGCGCTTTTTTGGTCTCTTCGTTCTGGTTTTGCCTTTTTTGGAAGAGAATTATCAAATATGAACCATATATAAGAAACAGCAGTGCATATATTATTTTGTTGACTTCTTTTCTTGTTGATTTAAACATATTGCGTGAGGCTTACTTGATGATTTTCTCACTGTTCTTTTTTGAATTTGTCTTGAATCCTTTCCCACTTTAACAGCTCCAAAGTTTCCAAAAATTGTGTTCTCCAATAGATGTGGTAAAATCTTTCGTTAAGTGACAATATTACGAATAATAATTAATACTATGTGACACATCCGAAAAGAGCATGTATCAGGTCAACAACTTTTGCATCGCAACTTGGACACAAATTGCCAATGCATTGTACGGACTTTTTAGTAAATTGAAGCTGAAGTCACAGTTTCCTATTAGTTGGGTGATCATAGAGATACTACAATCAATGATCCCAACATATGATAGACACCCATTTCCTGTCAATACTTCCATGAGTGCAGCTTGTACTAGGTGGCCGATTTTGACCGTTCATGTGAGCCCCTAATTTAATCAGGGACGCGGGTTTGATGGGCTCCAGTGTGCTAAGATTAATAAGTTTACCTTGTACACAAGGAAATTACTTAATATTATTCACATTTTTGTCGACGTGCCATGCACGTCGCCCTACAGTGACTGCTGCTGACCCAGATAACAAAATGTCTATGGGTGGAACATCTGTAAACTGAATCGAAATACTGAAAACGGAATGTGCTTTTCAATCAGCACAACCATCATGGATAATAAGAATTCCCCAATGTTTTGAAGTCTAGTCCTTCATATCCATTTATCATACTTGATCTAATTGTCGCTTAAGCTTTACTTGCTTCCTTATCTCAAAGTGTTGAAGTAGAACAAGATTCCAATTTATTCCAGTGGCCAAGTACATATCTGATTATACACAGCAGCACATCATTATGTTGGTATCCGAAGGAGTAGCAATATGCCTATGTTTTCATTAAAATGGGAACCAGACAGCATCATGTATACCACAAATCCCTGCCAAAGAAAGTGCCAACTCGCTGTTGGCATACGCACGTATCCTGGTATCATTCACCGGATCGCACCAGCTCACATCGAATACAGCCGAATTGCAATGAATTGAAAGATATATAAAGTGTACAACAAATTGAAAAGTTACATAAATTGTACAACCAATTGAAAGATTATATAAATTGATAACACTGGCATTCAGACACAGGGCTTGGAAAATATTTTAAAGTTATTTTTAATTATGACGTGTTCTTTCATTCCACAGTCATATCCCATACCCTCAGCAGAGACAACTCATGAAATACACTATTTTTCCATTACAAATCTAATCTTGGTTAACCAAGAAAAAGAAAGACCATGCCTATAAGTTCGAAATAGGCCTTGAGTGGTCTCTTTGTATTAGATATCAACCACAACCAAGTTGAAAACATTGGTTTCAAAGCAAAGGTGTGGCTCGAGCTTGATATTATTGTTTCTGTTGAAGCCCATATATTTGAAAACTACATCTGTTTACGTCAATATTGGTGGCCTTTTTTAAAAGCAGCCAAATTTATTTCCCATAACGCGCTTGCATGTTGGCAATAAAAGTGTCAACAAAATCTGGTATTGTCTATCAACACATTGTCCCCGACCAGAGAACAGGTACCAAAGCTGCAAAGAAGGACAGGGAAAAATGTAAAATGAGGTCTGAAAAGATAATCAGCTAAAGTGACGGGGTCGAAGGTCTAAGCTTACGGCTATCTTATTTAGTTTTGGTATGTGGCAAACTCCCATCAGCAGTACTATCCTTACACTGTTTGTTTCTCTATGTAACAATGTATAGGAAATATGTCCGATACAAGCATTTTTTTGAGGCGGTCAAAGGAATTGAAAGCCCTGATGGTGACTCAAGCTTGTTGTGAGGCACACTCCTCTCCCAACAAATATTCACACGCCAAGTTCAGTGTATCTAAATATGTCGGTATAGGAAATGTAACCAACACAAGTTGTATATGATTGGATCCCAGGGTAAAGATCAGGGTATGAGTAATCTAACTTTGTTGCGTGACACATTTTTCTCCAATGGAATTGCCACAAACCAAATTTGGTGCGTGTATACGTAGTTGTAGAAATAACGGTATAGACATTATGAGCTATTACTCATCGACTTTTTCATGAGAGTGTCAGTCTTATCAGGAGATCAACATACTCCAGTAACAGAGGTAATGTGTTCTGGTGTTAATAAAATGCAGCGTGTATTAGAGCAAAGGTCAGGATAAAGCATGCGATGTAAGATGTGACAAATGTTGTTGGCTTTGCTGTACATTTATAATAGAAAATCATTTTTATACCAGTATATACTTCAAATATATCTATTTTCAATGGCGACTTATAAAAAAATACTGAAAGCATGATGATCTTCGGTCATAGGATTGCCCATCGATATCAGATAAACAGGAGCAACAGTGCAATATATTCCATGGAGTTGTGAACACAAAAAGCACAATCCGATCTCTCTACACGCCACAGCTAATCCAGCCGCTATGTTTATACCCACGTGTATACTTAAAGTGATCAATATTATCACGCTCCATTACAAATTTGAACATTCAAAATTTCAACAGCCAAATTAATTCATTAAAAAGTCATCAGTTAAATGGTCTTAAGGATGTATAAAATCTCATAACCAACAACTGAAAGCCCTAATTACCAACTGCAAGCGCAATTAAAGCTAGTGCTGTAGAACAAATTATCTTCGCCACAAAAATTTCAAATCGAATTTTTTGTTGAAAGGTAAATTCCAATTTCACAGGGAAGAAGATGCATCTACAGATTTGAACACTTATCAGAAATCATGTAAATATTCAATGGCTAATTAAACATTGTTCAGATCTTGATGGACGAGTCTAGTACGGGGAAATGTGTATATTATGAATAATTCCCCAACCAGTTTGTTGACACTAGTACTCATGAAAGCGTAACATGCCGCGTAACCGAACTCTTCTCTCACACAAATGTCAGGCAGATATATTATTGATACTATTTGTAAATGCCATGTCGTTTTGTAAATTTCTTGTGAATTAGGATTTCTCATCAATCTAATACTTTAGCATGCTCTGTGATGTGAAACCCCCTGTGACATATTTTCTGTTGTACCTCGGAAACAAACAGGAAGACACTAATTAATGTAGTACATACGAACATGCAAGGAATGCACTGCAACGTTTAATGCTGTGCTTTTTTTATTTATTTTCCAGAAACGTCACCAAAAACACATCTAAGGCTGTGAGATATATTAGATATCGCACATAATTTCAACGCAAGGGACTGCCATAAATCGGTTTATAACAATGGCCTTTTTTATTATTATACAATTATTTTAATTTGTGATTTTAGAATGTAATACTATGTAAATAGTACAGGGCGCTTTAGTTTATTGTATATGTGCACATTTTCCCGACTAGTAATATGAAACTAAGAAATTATTTTCAGTGCTTTTTTTCACCCCCAATACTGGCAGAGAATGCGATTCCTTGAAATCTGTATTGTTAAAAACCCTTATGAAACATGAAGAACGGAAAAAGTATGCATATAGATTAACATGCGTCTATCGAATTCTCAGTTTCTATTTACGGACTTTTTATGTGTGTGTACCTCATTATTTTCAACTCTTTGTATTTAGAACTGTCATCCAGAATATTCGATTGAAACTGGTACTATTGTACCGACGAATCAGATAAATGGACAGCTACGTATTTGTAACGAGAAGGTGATATTATCACAGCAATCACTGCCACAGTGGTGGTAATGAGGAAACAGCGAGTGAGTTGCAAGTTGCTCTCCAAAATATGCCCTAAATGGAGTCTCTAGTGAGCTATAGATACAAGCTCATTGTCAAATCGTATTTGCAGCTGAGCAATCAACAACTCTTTTTAAATTATTTCAAGTGCAGTAGTTGGGTTCACATTCGATCACAAGCTTTAGTATTGCCTATAGACAACAGTTACTATGCATGCCAAAAGATTTGAGCTACAGGGAAAGCACCATCAGTACCTGGAGCATACTATAACCATGACCGTGACAGACACAAGATCTTTCTTGCAGGGCCTTGGATATTACATGGCACTTACAACATGTCACACGGTCAATGGGCAGAACATTCTGAAACAAAAACATAAGGTATTCGCTTGATAAATCCTCTTAGGGTCTGATATTACTTATACGCCCACGCTAAGCAATTAGGCAAAATGCATAGTCGTCATGTTTATATTAACAAAGAGGCGTAAAGACACATATCGTATCTCCTGATCACTGTCCAGAAATTGTGCATAATATCAATGTGCCAGAGAAAAAGTTGAGAAAATTGAGCTCTATGCGCAGAAGGGTACATCTATACTTGCAGACAAAAGTCAAGCAATTCCATATAGGGTGGATTAGTATATCTAAAAAATGGTATAAGAAGTGCTTTCTGGAAGTTCTAAAGGCTCTGTATGCAGATATAATCTCAGTATAGAAGATGTGGAAACTCAGGGGGGCAAAGCTAGACATCGGCCTAAAACAGGGTTCGGTGTTATAACCGATTTTGTTTGCCATATAAATGAGAGAACTGGGAACTGAACTGTTAGAGAGCAAAAAACGAGTAACAATAGGAGGAGAAAAGATACCAGGGTTGTTCTTTGCTGAAGACATTGTGTTAATGGCAGGTACAGGTAGAGAGTTATAGGAACTTTTGAGGATAGCAGGTGACTATGGAGAAAAGTGGAGATTAGCGTTTAGTGAGAAAAAAAGTCAGGTCATGATTTTGCGGCAGAAGAGAAGACAGGAGGAGAAATGGATGCTAGGGAAGTTTAGGATACCAGAGGGTCAAGAGAAAGTCATTAGAATTGGAGATGGTGAGGCGTACGAATATTTAGGGGTGAACATTAAGGTCAAAGGACAGAGAATGTTTAAGTACCATGTTGAGAAAATCAGACAGATGGTGAATAGAGCGAAAGGTATGATAAAGGTCACAGCAGGGAACAGCTTCAATACAGCATTCACAAGAAGGGTGCTGTGAGAACGTGTAGCCATACCTGAGATGTTATATTGGTTAGATATGATAGCCATTAGCAAAAGGGATATTGAATGGATGGAGAAGGCACAGAGGGAGATGGGGAAATGGATGATTGGGGCACCACCATATGTAGCAACAGAGGCAGTGTTGGGGGAGTTGGGATGTTGACCAATAAGAGATAGAATAGCTAAGACTAGGTTAGGCTATTAGGGATATTTGCAACAGGTGAATGAAGAAACATGTTGTAGGAAGGTGTGCATGGAGGCTGTTAATGAAGCGACAAAATGGGTTCAAGAAATAGACAAGTTAGCTGAGAAATATGAGTTGAAAGGGCTAGATGAGATTGAATTGGCGTGGAAATCGTATATAGGAAAGGTGATACAAGAGAAACGTGGGGAGCAGTGGAAAAGAGGGGTTGAGGAGAAGAGCACATGGAAAGCATATAGAGCTGCAGACAAGCCAGTGAAACTAAATATTGGGATGGTAGCAAGGGTTCTAGACTGTTATTTCAGGGCAGAGCGGGAGTGATTAATCTGGAGAAGAGGAAACAGAAGCGGACAAATGGGAGTGATGGGAAGTGTAGGGTGTGTAGGGAGGATGTGGATGAGACCATTGATCATATGATGACATGGTGTACAGGTTATAGAGCACTTAGAGACCAGCTGTTTGTATAATGGAGAACAAGAGAAGGGCAGTGTAAAAGCTTAGAGCAAGTAAGGGACATGGCAGAGAATGACAGGTTAGCATGGATAGTAGGATTGAAGGGAGATTTTCCAGGAAGTAGAATTGATTTAGAGTCAGAAAAAGGCTTCTTGGTACAGTGCTGGGAGAATAGGAAAAATATCTTAGGATTAGTCTCTGAAGAGAATAGAGGACAAACTTAGAAGGAAAGGGAGAAGGTAGCCCTTATTAAGGCTGCTATGATCCTGCCAGGTGGCATCATCAGCAGGGGCTGTGGGCATGCCAAGCGCAAAGTTGCGGCATTGGGATAGGGCTGGGGTGTTTTTTTTGGTTTTTGTTTTTGTTTTTCGTAATAAAGGCCACCTGACTAGCTACTAAGCTAGTCAGGACCGCGGCAAAGAAGCTGAGTGCCACAAAATATTATTAAGTGCTGACCACCTTCCTGATATCAGAACACAACCCTTTTGTTTATGTTTATGAATCTGTTGTCCTGCATTTGCCATTTTTTACCTTCGTCAACCTGTGTCTAGCCATGTTGCTCTGATGTATAGCTGCTGAGGGATTTTGTGGGACGACTATGTCCATTGTTTCCCACCTTTGGCCAAATGGCGGACAACAGGCGACCCAACAGATGCATAAATATAAACAAGAGGGTTGTGTTCTGATGTAAGGAAGGTGTGAGCACTCCATGTACCATAATATAGATATACTGATCCACCCTACATGGAATTGCTTCATTTTTTTCTGCAACTATATCATGCATCCCAGGGAACACAACTTTGACATGCATAACTACATTGTCTGGTGGTGCATGGCACCATTAAAGCTGAAATAGGACACACCACCACCACCCAAAAAATGAATAAAAGAACGCTGAATGTATGGAAAAGGTGGACAACTACCGACTCCAACAGGATCACACGACATCTAGGGTGGGGGCCCCACACCATACTGAGTACTTGTATTTGTTGACAAACAGACCAGCTGCAGCAAGGCAGTTGCAACTGCCGGCCGGCATAGCGCCAGTGGCATTATAAGGCACCACTGGCAACAACGGGATCAATGTGAATCTATAATGACATGCCATACAGGCTACTCACAGCTCTCTGAATTTAACTGATCAGAGGCAGGGTCATTGGCATGTTGGACGCTTGTCTTTTCCAGGCTCATTTAGGAGAACGGGATGCTCGATGTCAGTGGAACAGAAGTGGTAAGGCCTTTCTTAACAAACCAGAGAATGCAATTTTAAGATGGAAGTCGGATCTGGACTTTCAGACAGGAGGAATGGCCCTTAACTAGTGCTGTACGGGAAGAGACACAGGTTCCTTTCAGCTGAGAGGTTTCGCCAGCAGTGGCGCCAGGCCTGCAACATTGCAGCATCATGTGGTACATTAACAGGAGACTGGTGTCGGCCACATCATGACATGAGGTCGCTACATACTACCCTATCATCCAGATCCCTCTTGCTCCTGCACAAAAGGCTGCCTGGATACATTGATGTCAGAAACATGCTAATGGGACCAGAGATCTGTGGAGGAGTGGGATATTTAGTCGAATTAGTCATGATTTCGCCTCGATTTCTATGATGAAAGAGTACAGGTTAGATGTTTACTTCCAATCTCCAGGCTGCGTATTTTGTCTACTCCACTGAGATAACAGGGAACTTGGTCTGCTTTGATGTAATTTAGACGTTTAACTGCAGAAAGATTTGCTTTGACGTAAGTTAGAGGTACAACTGCAAAAAGATTTGTGGATGGATGTATGGTGGAAAATGACTGCTATGGAGAAGGCACCATCATCATTGGGGGAGGGGGGGGAGGGGGCAATCATAGGGACAGACAGAACATAACCCATCAGGGTAAATGGGAATCTTACTGGCCAGTACTATGTGGATGAGATCCTGTCAACAGTTGCGGAATGGATGCAGCAACATCCTGGGCTACTGTTCGAGCACGATAATACACGCTGATATATTGCAAGAGTCAGCATGCAGTATCTCCAGCAGCACGCGATCCAAATTTTTGCTCTGGCCAGCCCGATATCTTGAACGGTTCCCCATTGCATATATGTATGGGTAGTGCTTGTTCGTCGAGTCAGGGATGAGTTCGATGAACCTGCGGCCACCATGGACCAACCAGTAGAGCAGCTTAGAGGTCAGTGGAATCAAATTCCCTAGGCCAAGATAGCCAGGCTATGTCAAAGCATGTCAAAGAGGGTCAACACTTGCTTGCAGAAACGTGGTGGTTCACCCCTGCTACTGATGTTTGCAGCCTTCAAACAAACAAAAAGATCGTTTTCAAGACACGAAACCCTCTCAAAAGCGGTATTAGTAGCACTGATACAATAAAACAAACACATTTCCCATACACATCCTAACACACGCCCACCCAATGGGTGAGGGTTTTTTGTGTGTGTGTGTGTTTTTTGTTTTTTTTTTTGTTTGTTTTTTTTTTTTGTTTGTATTTTTTCTTTGTTTTTTGTTTGTTTTTTGTTTTTGTCAGGAGTATACAATAAAATAAGGCTTCATATGATTAACTAGAAAAAAAGACTTGCATCACAGCTTCACGGTAAATCTGTGTCAGTGCTAACAAACTTTGAATGGTGGAAATGCTTTGAAAAATGTTGGAAATAATGGAAAGCTAATGATTACCTCTTGTTTGATACATATAGGTGTCATCATGGAGTTTGTTTTACATCTCTGGTACAGGATGTACATTGTTGCAGTCCGTGTTAGGATTTTCCTTGGTCTGTACAGGTGGTCTAGCTGCAACTGTTTATTTTATAATCACTGGGACTGAATATAATGCCCCAGCTTGTTTCCACTTCAGTTAAACATTGGCGGATGGTTTAACTAGGAAAAGCTGTCCAGCTAGAAAGGGTACATTTTGGTTCAGGGGTAAGTCAAATTGTTCTTATCTGAACCTGTATTATGAAAATTTGGTAATTATGGTTTGTTTGACAGGTATTCTTCTTTGATATGAAGCTCTGCATTTACAAGCAAAACTTCACATATTTAGCTAATTCATCAATTGCCACGTTCATATTTATTCATTATTATGTGGGTTGTCTTTGCTGAATATTTAGCTTAGGCAAGGAGCCGCTACTCAGAGAGACGTGTACGGGTAAAAGGCTCCGAAACATGTTGAGTAGTTACCCGCTGAAGACCCTTTAATTTATTTGGGCTGATACAGCCTATGTCAAAATTTTACAGAGGAACGTGTGCAATATAGACAATGGTAATTCCATATATATACAGGTTAGACAGGGACAGGTTAGCTTATGGAGAGTAAAGAGTTCGAACTGCGGAATAGGATATTGACTACTAGGAAGTGGTTCTGGGCAAAAAGACACAAATACAATATAACGAAGACGGTATTTTTTTAATATTGCATAATAAAAAGGAATTTTATACATAAACCTATCAAAATAATGAATTTTAATGTCACGTATTATTGTAGAAATATACAAGTTCAGTATAGGAAGCCTCCACTCCATGTTCTTTTAAATCATTCAACACAAAGCTTAATTGTGCTGTCTCCAGAGTGTGCCTCTGGGGATCTATAAGAATTTTATTACTAAATGGTGTTTCCAAGTATGTAATGAAAGGTTTTCGCCAGTTTGGAAACAAAGTGACAGTTAATGGCGAGTAAAACGGAAAGCTACAAGTGCAATCACAAGTACACCTCAAAGCTGAAGTGTCTGCAGTAATTTTGTTTATCAGATGCTTTGGAGCAAAACATAACATGGAAGATGGGTAAATGGATCTGCATATTGAGACAAAAATAATTTGATATACAGCTTAAACGTGAAACAATATGTGGAAACAGTGTTAATGTATATGCAGTGCCACATGTTATTGGATTTCTTGAATATAAACATGTAACAAACATAAATATTATCCAGAAAAAAACATCACTCCATGGAGTCAAGTGGTAATGGTACAGCCATAAGGTGCACATTTGTTCTCCAGCTGGGCTAGCAGGGAAGTTACATAATGGAGCTGCCAGCTCAGACAAGACGCGCTGAAGGTCACTAAGTGCAGAACAGGCGCATTGTGCAGTCTAGACTTGTTTCATAGTACAGAGATTGATACCTTCCTCTGGTAAATATATCAAACATTAATAAATAAATAAATGTAAATGAAAACAAAAAGAGCAAGGCCCTATTTTTTTTTTTGTTAAGGTATTTCACTTAGGGTTTACATTCACTGTTTTGGAGAAAAACATCCATTAAACCTAAGTTAAAATTCTTTCCTCGTAGCGCTTTTCTTTTATGGATTTGTTTCATAAGTGAAACAAACCAAAAACAATGTAGCATGACAGCGAAATAAAGTCAGTTTACAGAATATGTCAAAAAGTGTGCTGAAAGTAAAAGGTTAAAGGATCAATGCACCAGTACAATATTTGTTAGAACTTTATCTAACGGTAAAAAAATAATGACATTTGCTAAAAAGGTGCATCAATTGTTCCCCGGGCTAAAACTGTCATAATCTTCATATTTTGTGCATAAAAACATAAGAAAGAAAGAGGGGGAGGGATAGAAAGAGGGCGAGAGAGAGAAAGAGAACCTAGTCATCACCTCTTTGAAATTTTTATAGCAGAAAAATCATCACACGTAGGTCCCTGTTCAAGTTGATGCTATTGTTGCCTGTTTAGCAGAACCAGGGCCATTGACAGGAACCCTTGGCCAGCAGCCACATACAAAAATGGCATGACAGTAAGGGAAGCAGCAAAATGCTGCTGTGTTCATTGTCACTTGTACAATTCTGTAAGCCCCATCCTCTCCCACTACAGACACAGCTGTTTAAATATGCACGTCCAGTGCGGAAGTAGTAACCCATGGCACGTGCGTACCTCTGCACCACTCCATTCCAGCTCCCTTTTACATGGTGATTATGAGCTTTTTCACATAAAAAGCATTGTGTGATGATCGATCAATTAAGTACTTCAAGATGCGAATCTGACTTGATATCTAGTATACAATCCGCGATTACAGTCTAAATTGTTTGTGTCAATGTAACATATCATTTTTTACTCAACACAAAGTGGTCCTCTTTTGCCCTCTTGCACAAGAATATATCTAGACTATTTACATGGTAAAATCCTTTTAACCTTGCCACATTTAGTTGCACTTGCCAAAAATACTTATCATAAATGTGGAGACTGTAGCTTTGTTACATATGATGTCAGTAAACTTGGTTTTCCTTGCATGACAAAATGTTTCTCTATATTGCCAGTGATAGGATCTCATAGAAGTAAGTAGGAGAGGAAAGGCTGGAAACTGTATTTTTTTAATTTATGAAAAAGCAACAACTATTTATGTTTTGGTCAATTGAACTTCATAAATTAATAGCCCTCATTCCACAATATCCAATGATGTACATTGTGGAGCTTTACAAGTACCAAACTACCAGTCTAACATTCTATTGAATGTGGAGTTGGGCCTGATGGCCTGCGAAAATACGACAACTTTTGTTCATGGTTCATTGGATGCAGCTGTGCCACAAATCTATAAATTAAAGTTGGAATGGCATTTCTATCTGTAATAGTTTGGGAAATATTCAACTTTTCAATTTTGCAATGCCCCTAATCAGCACAATTTAAAATTCTACGACTTTCATTAGCGGTCCCCTATATTGGCAGCTGTCACAAACATATACCTGCACAATGAAATTTTGTATCTATCTACAATAGTTTGGAAGATATGGAGCTTTTAAAATTTTAATTGCCTTATTTTGCATAATTTTAAACATCATGACTATTCAAAACGATGTGCACAATTTCACTGGTAGGTCAGTCACATCGGCAAGTTTTGTGGGTTTTGAAAAAATAGTGTCCGAGATGAGCTCTGGACAAATTTGGTCGTAAAGAAAGTAAGAAAGGGAGAAAGATAGAAAGAATTATTGGAAAAACAAAATGTTTCGGTTCGCACAGAGACATAATAAAACCCATCTTGTGAAAACGTTTCTGGACACAGTTCCTGTTCCTGCAGTTTAGGCAGCCCCGCTTGCTGCAGGCATATTTAAGCACTTGCAGCCACCTTTAAAGTTGCATTCAAGGAGACAATATATATGGTATTTTGGTCAAAACTGCGAAAAATGATATGGGTAGTTTGTTAACCCGTGTGTTATTTTACCCTGTATCTCGACAAAAAGAAGAAAAAATGTACAAGATTACACTCTATCTACCCAGGCAAATGCCATCAGCTGTACGTTACCGATGTTCGATTTGCCGTGTCTTACATATTACATTACACTGCTGTAACTCATATAAAATGACCACTGAAATGATGAAGTAAAGCAAACAAAAAGTATTGGAAAATACTACCGAGATGAAAAAGTAAAGTGGCAGTTTATTGTGGCTTTTTACACATCATTTCATGGCATAATGATAAGAATCAAGAAACAAGTAAACACAATGGCAAAAAAGAGAAGCAACTAAGTGACGCAAAAGATTAAAGTAACAAGAAGAAAAAAGACAAAAGAAAGAAAGAAAGAAAGAAAGAAAGAAGAAAGAAAGAAAGAGAAAGAAAGAAAGAAAGAATCATCGTTCATCTTTAATAGGCCTTAAGTGTGTAAATATTAAAATCTTCTAAATGTACACATTTAGCACTGTTTTAGATTTTACAACCCTAATTTCAATCCCACTGGGCACACCTTCACCACAAAACAATCATTAATGCTGCTCTTGGTATCTCTACTTACAATTCATCTAAAGATATTGAACAGATAAAGCTTGGAAGTGTACCTAATTAGCATCAACTCAATGTATAGACACATTTTACTTTTATTTCATTCTATGCACCGATAGTATTAACCTAAAACGTGAATTTGCCAGAGTATGGTTGATGTTACATTGACTTCATTAAAAACTGAGGGTGTTTCAAACTTTTAACCTTACATATCTTCAAACCTATCGAGCAGGCAGCAGTGCAATTCGAACTACTGCTGGTGCGTATAAGCAGTATAGTTTATCTGAGGAAGGATATAATCATGTAGCATTAAGAATCAGGCAAATTAGAGGCCTTTCATATTCTACAATTTGAATTTCATTAAAATTGAAAAATCAGATATACACATATTCCAAGGTTTACTTGCACAGTGAAAGTTTTCTGATATCACCCTTGGAACCGGTAAAAAGTACTCAGTGTAGGGAGGTGTCCATTTCAAAGAGGGTCGGCCCTTTAAAGCATCGATGCGCATGTACATGTAGAAATAAACATTACTTGTACATCCATACACAACTTTATGATCCAAGGGGGAAAATAACTACAAATAAAACTATCTTTGTTCATTTATCACAATGAAAAACAGCAGAAAAAAAACACAAATACGAGGACTGATCAGATACTGGAGAATCGATGAATAACAGGCCTCATCGCACAGGTTAACATGAAGAAAAATATGCATCAAGAGTTTACCACAGCTGGCCTGAGCAAATCCATGGGATGACACTGATCCACACACTTAAAGGGGGGAGTTTCCCCGTACTTTCTGCTGGTGGGTAGCCCATTGGTCATACATGTGGGTTCATATAAGCTCCGTGGGGTGGCTTACTGACCTCCGAAGATTCATTTTGCGGCATGGTAAAGCATAATATTGCCAAGCAACAATGAAAAAACCAGAACGACCACACGGGGATAAAGCAGCCTGTTATGTCAGTGAAAAGAAATGAGTAAGTAGAACAGAAGATTTGCTTCAAAGCAAATCTGTCTGTATGCCTTCCAAAGTTGTAAATATGGTAAAATGAAAATTTCAAAGCGCAAATGGCTTTGATTTTTGACTTTTATAGGCCAGATGTAAATCATAAAAGTGTGAAGTGTTGCAATACCTACAGTATAAATTCATCATGATTACAATTGGATGAAAGTTGTGGCTAGAAGGAACATTCAAAAGTCCAAATGACATTGATCTTTGACCTTTGCATGGTACATGTAAAGAATAAAAATATGCAGTGTTGCAATTCCTACGATTTGAGCCCAACGTGGCTGAAATTAGATGAAAATTGACCAAGTTATGGCCAGATGAAAATTTCAAAGGCCCAAATGGCATTGAACTTTGACCTTTAAAGATCCTGTAAATTACAAATATGTAAAGTTTTACAATATCTACAATTTGAGTCTAACATGATCAAAATAAAGAAAAAAGCTGACCGAGTCATGGCGTAAAGAAAAAAACTTTCAAATGGCAAAGTGATATTGACCTTCGATCTTTAGAGGTCACATGCAAATGAAAAGATGTGCAGTGTTCTAATACCTATAAACGGGTCCAATACTGCTAAAATTGCATTAAGACTGACCACGTCATGGCTATATGAAAATTTCAAAGGCCCAAATGACCTTGACCTTTGACCTTTAGAGGTCACATGGAAAATAAAAAATGTGCACTCTTATAATATGTACAATTTGAACTCAACATAATCAAAATTTGATACAAATTCGCTACCTGTAGCTATACTAGTTTTGGAGTTTCTCAAGATTTTAATTTTCAGATGGCCCTAAATTGTATGATTTTCAAAACTAACTTTACAAACACTCAAGACTTCGTGTATGGAAGGATAATCATGCTAAGTTTGGGGTTTCTATGTATAATAGTATTCAAATGAAGTGTGGGAGAAATGTGGCAGTATAGAGAGTAAAAAGAATAAAAAAGAAAGTAAGAAAGCAGGAAATAAAGAATTCCTAACAGCATGTCTGTGTTGGCAACACAGATATAAATACAACCTACATCGTACAAAGGAGATAAGAGTCAAAAATTGAAGACTCTCTATAAAGGCTTATTAAATCTAAAGACTAGATTTGAATGGATACCATTCTCAACTATATTAACGATTGAGCAGTATGCATTTATGCAGCAGACAGAGCAACCAAAATTAATGACTTTTATAATATTAGTAGTACGGGAAATAAATTCAAGCACCATATAATTATGTGATCCGTTGCATGAAAAGAATATAAAGGTATAAGTATAATTCATTTTGACTTAGCTCACTATAATGAGACATTTGAAAATGGATTGGATCCCAAAAGATATCAGGATTGTACTGATAGGTAAAGTAGGCTGCACCTCTGAAGCACATACCACTACTGTGGGGACAGTCCCCGCAGCCAGGATCAAGACACATGGTCTGGTCTTGTTTATCAACAAACTTTGTTGGATAACATTACCAGTTTCAGATATAAACTGTCAATCAAATTCAAATTCTGAATAAGAAAATAAAATTTCACTGTTACTTTTTTCGTCAAATAACTCTACCGTTGGGACTACAAAAGATGCAACTTTGTTCCTATGCCATTTAAAGGTTACTTTGGCAAAGTACAGGCAAACTTGAATCGTAATCCCTCCATTGTTTGGAATAATTAATCAGGGCTCTTACTTACCATTATGATCAGATGACCAGATCACATGCAGGACCAGCAGCCACTGGCCGTATTTTTAGAAGCCCGCCTTCCTCCTTGATTGTTCCACACTCCAATTGTGTGATTGTGAAACCCATGCAGTTGTCAAAATATGAAACATTCATTACAGACTGGAAGCTTTTTGACCTTTGAGTAGTGAAACCAGCTCTCATAATCCTAGGGTATTTGTGAGGGGGGATGTCACATTACCCAGAGATGTAGTGGTCTCTTGGGGCCACCAAGTTATTTGGGTCCGAGAGATCTTTTTAACATGAGTATAGGCCTATATTTGCGCATGCCCTTGGTTCTTGAAGTCGAGCTTCTGCAGTGGGCAGTGTGGAATTTTACTATTTTATCTATTTACCGTAGTGTTCTTACCCTAAAAAGATTGAGTTCGGATTTTTGGAGCTACAGTGACGCTATACGGCACAGGCGCTCGTAACGTTCAGTCAGTCAAGCTTCCGTGCTAATATACGCGGTGGAGAGGGGGGGGGGGGAGGAGTGGATGAAGAGGGTTAACCTGGAACATCTATGCGTTCAATAACCCCATATGGGCCATATATGCAATAATATATTGTGTATTCATCTGTGCAGTCATTTATTTGTGCTAATAAGATGGTGGCGGATGGGCCTAAAACCACAACGTCGTCACATGGAACTTCGTTCAGTCAGTCAAGCTTCCGTGCTAATATACGCGGTGGGGGAGGGGGGGGGGGAGGAGGAGTGGACGAAGAGGGTGGACCATCTATGCGTTCAATAACCCACATAGGGCCATATCTGCAATAAAATATTGTGTATTCATCTGTGCAGTCAATTATTTGTGCTAATAAGATGGTGGCGCATGGGCCTAAAACCACAACGTCGTCACATGGAGCTCCTATATAGAAAGGTTTGAAACGAAGTTCACATCTGAACCACCATCCCGCTTCACGTTTGGCAGGTCCACCCTCTTCATCCACTCTCCCCCCCCCCCCCCCCCCCCCCAACGCGTATATTAGCACGGAAGCTGACTGAACGTTACGAGCGCCTGTGCTATACGGTGTAAAATATAAGTTTGCAGATATTTTTTTTTTTTTTAACTTCTGAATCTCTCTGTGATTTCATACACACCGGGCTGTAAAGTGCTGGCCTCACCTGGAGTGTTACATAATCCAGGTAACCTGGTGTGCACTTTTAAATGAAAATGACTCCCCCCAAGAAGACGAACGATGGGGACTCTCAGCTGTCTTTACCAATATCCCAGCTGTCGGATCTCTTAAAGATGAAGCATGAGGTTTTGGAAAGGCTTTTCTTGGATCCTTGGATATGATCTTTCAATATAGCCATCAGGATATTAAGGACACTTTGCAGCATTTTTCAATGGATCAGATGAAATGTATTCACCGTGACCTGTGTGACAGATTGCAGGCTAAATTTTCGGATTAGTGTGTCTGGCGCCCTATCTTGCGACAGACAAAACGGAAAATTTTACAGGACATTTGCATCTTGGGCTTTAGTATTGTCAACGACAATCCCCATCGGGATGTGGACAAAATATTCCGCCGAGTGACTGTAACATCTAATATGGCGGTCTCTTTGGATGATAGTAATGCAAACGGGAATGGCAGTAATGTCAATGTCAGCCCGACATCTCGGAATGGTGACACACAGGTGACTTCCCAACCGGCTTTGGATATTAGATGCACAGAGGACCTTTTGACTGTATTGGCTGATCTGAGCTCCGAAGTAAGTGTCTTAAAGACTCGTTTGGATAAAGTCAAACTGGAAAATAAAGCACTTAGGGAACTTGTTCAGAGTTTGATCGACAGGGGCATTTCCACAGGCTCCCTTGCAGTAACAGACAGGGCAGGCGCTAAATCTAGTTCAGGTGTACATTATAAGTCTTTAAATAAGACAATACCTGCACATAATGTTACCTCATCTGATAGTTCAGACGATAAGGGTGGGATGGACTCTAGTCTAGATTCGACGGATGATGTTACATTCACCGTTGAGTACAGTAAGCGACAGAGAAAACCAACTGTGCGCAAGTCTAGTCATGTAAAAAGACAAAAAGTAAAAGCATCTATTCTATCTGCTGAAAAGAAAAACATTTTAGGTCCCGTATCTCATCAGTTGAAAGCCTCCCCAACTTTTTTACACAGTGTGATACATATATTGGTGGCGTTGACAACCGTCATAATGCTGATGGCATAGTGAAATTCTTTACTGACATGGGGATTGAGACAGTATGAGAGGTAATTTCATTACGCCCTCATGGTGACCGGAAATCATTTAAAGTGACAGTTCCATCTACGGATAAAGACTATGTGTTGAATGTCAATAACTGGCCTAAGGGAGTTAAGGTGCGTCTTTTTCGCAAAGCAAGGCAGAAGGTATATGACCGACCCGAATTCCGAGCCAGAGAGGCCTCACCTGCCCGCCTATCTGGTGGGGTTGGTCATCCAGGCAATAGGTCGAGACGAGAACAAGTGTGTTTCAGTGGCTGTCGCACAGAAACTATGATCACGGAGCGAGTGAGCTCCCCAAGGACAAGTCCCATGACTCTCGGTGGTCTAGCAGAAAGGTCTTACCAATGGGACACACGGGGCTACGAACAACGACCCGACCGCTACGAATCGGGCTATACCCGGCAACACTGTGAAGTCGACCGGCGAAGCCACCGGGTACAGCATTATAACTATTGAGTCATTTAACTGCAAAGGGTTTATGCAGTCTAGTGCCTACATCATGGACCGCTTAGATGACTGTAATATAATATGCCTATCAGAAACTTGGTTGCGTCCAAATCAACTGGATTTGACTCACAATATATTGGAATCGAAGTACGACCTGAATACAATCACATGCTATTCAAAATCAGGTATGTGTCACACCGAATCTGACTATACAGGTCGCCCTCATGGGGGCGTCACTGTCAAATGTTAATTGCCCGATCATTTAAGTTCTTATGAGAATTCAACACAGAGTGACTGTGTAGTTGCGCTTGCCACACAAGGTAGCTCTGGTAAATGTGTTCAGACTATTGCTTCAATTTACATGCCAATTTATGATCGAGCCAAATCTAGTCAAACTGTTGTATTTTTAGATACCATTGATGCATTACAGGCTCTCATTGACGAACATGGTGATATAGCCCCAGTTAAGTTATGTGGTGATTGGAATGCTTGTTTACCCAAGGATCGTAATATCAATAATAAATGGTATAAAACAAAACGTTTCACATGTCATAGTCAAATTTTTAAAGTATACTTATTTCAGCTCTGCCAGCGAAACATTTATTGAATTGATCATTGATTCTCTGAAGTACATGACATTCAAAATATTTTGAGCTGTGTAATTCTCCCCCATTAGCCCATGAATGTTAGTGATCATCTTCTTGTTCGAATGCAAATAAAGATTACCAATCAAAAGTACAGTATGACTACTTCTGGAAATTGTGCAAGTGCACCCAAATTTCCAAAGTGTGACTGGAAGAATCCCACAACTCGGGATCGATATCCGGATATATTAGCCAAGAAACTGGTAAGTCTCGAAACTATAGATAAGATATTAGATTCGCAGTTTGTTCCTGGTGATTTGCAACTCATTGTTGACACTTATACAGATAAAACTTTGCTCTGCTATACATGTTGCTACTGAGGAAGCTGGGCCGACAAATCTCGGTAAGAGATTTAAGCCAATAGTTACTGGTGGCCGGACTTAGCTAATTTAAGGGATAAGACACGCTTCTGGTGGCACCCGTGGGTTGCCAATGATCGCCCCAGTGTTGGCCCAGTTCATGAGGCATATAAATATGTGAAGAAGTTATTCCGTAAAACTTGCCGCGGGTATGTAAAGCATCAGGTCACAGCCAGGTATAATAGACTTAATGTCATGTACTCACAAGATAATATATCATTGTTTTGGAACTGCTTAAATAGCCCAACGAAAAAGAAACATAATTCGATCTTAAGCAGTCTGGAGCTTGAACGTCATTTTAGCTCAATTATGACCGAACTTAATGAATCTGATCTTCCGAGTGAGCATTCTACTATACGTAACTTTGTGATGGAGAAGTAAGAGCGTGCTCTACTCGTGAGTTTAATGTTAAGATACGACTGAAATGATAATTAATTTATTGGAGCTCTTGATGGAAATTGTGCGTCTGGGTATGACGGTATTTAGCTCTGAACATCTCAAATATGGTAATATACCCAGCTTTAGAGAGCATTTCTCCACATTTTTCTCTATTATCTTGTCTCATAATATTGTGCCCACTATTTTTGCATTGGGGTTATCGTTCCGGCTCTCAAAAAGCCTCCGTTGAATCCTAATAAGCCTAAAAATACCTTCCTATCACTGTCAGTACTACCTTCGCCAAAATTATGGACCTTTTCTGACTACCACCTGACTGGGCTAGTGACACACAGTTTGGCTTTCGTGAGTGCCGAGGTACTGATTTTGCTTGTTCCCTTTTGAATGATATTATCGCTTACTTCAGCAAGCCGATTCCCCTTTGTTTATATGCTCCCTCGACGCCGAAAGCGTTTTGATAAGATCTGGCACCATGGCTTATTTTATAAATTATGGAATGTCATCCCTGATTACTCATGGTTCTTTCTGTATAAGTGGTATTCCAATCTTTATGGAATTGTTAAGTGGAAAAACGTATTCGGTTCAAATTCCGCATTATTCGTGGTACACGTCAGGGTAGTATTATTTCCCCCCGGCTTTTCAATATTTTTATCAGTGATATATTAATTGAACTCAATGATACTGATTGTGGAGTGCGTATAGGCTCTGATAAAGTAAATAGTTTAGCCTATGCTGATGACATCACATTGATCTCTGCTACCGCCACTGGCCTGTAGGTGTTAATTGATAAATGTCATAGTTTTGCCAACAGATGGCGTTTTAATTTTGCATTTCAAAAGTCTAAGTGCATGGTCTTAGGTAAGAAAAGCATATGTAAAGAAGGGCCATTCACCTGTTTGGTTGCTTGGTAATCAACTAATGGACACTGGAGATCATCTTGATATTCTCGGCATCAGTTTTACTGCGGATGGATCTTCTAGTTTACATGTAAACAATAGGATTAGTACTGCAGGATGAGCCATAAATACGTTAAATACGTTTTTGGTATAAACAAGATGTCTCACCACTCCTCACTGATAAGTGCTTTAAATATTCCTAAAATGACCCATCGTATCATGTGCGACGCAGTTTCTTTGGCCCGACGACTTACTCATGTCTCGTCGGCTTACAAAAAGTTATGTCTCAGGCTGCTGTCTCATTTTCTTGTATATGGTGCTGTTCCGAAAGGGTCTCTTATTGACCGTCTGATGTCATGTAATGTGTCGCCTGTACAAGCTATGCTTGGGTGCTTTTGGTCTGTCCCGCAAACGCGTCCTGTCGAGTGTGATGGTATATCTGACACTGTAAAATTTTTACTCTCCTTCCCGAAATACCAAAGAGAAATTCCACGGAATATCACCTAGTTAAACTGCTTACCAAGGCTTTTTAATTCTAATCTTCAGTTTTATTTTATTTGTGGTGTCCTTCTGTACTGATTTTAGGCCCCGGCCCTCTGTATTAAGTTTACCATTGCTTTATTTTATGTATTGTCGACGTGCGTTATTATCATGATTGTTTGATTTCATTTTTCTTATGTTCTATTGTGAGAACTCTGTGTTGTATGTAAATTATAATTTGGTTCTTATAAGCTTTGTGTAATATTTATTGTGATCATTCTGTGCTGTATGGAGATTGTGATTTGGTTTGAATGTGATTTATTGATATTTATTATGCCTTCATCTTATGAGTTCTGTGTGTAACTTTTTGTATTCATTTCGATGTATATGTGTTTATTCTCCTTTTTAGGAGGTTCAACAAATATAATATCATTATTAAGATATTTGTTGAGGACCTACGTGATTACACAGTTGGTTAGAATTGTTGCTCATTCACTCTAATAGTTGACAGACATGTGGTTTTTAAGGAATTTCATATATTGGGCAATGGGCATGCAACAGCTCAGATTCCTAGCAATAGCCATATCCGAGAAAGCTGCGGACAGGACGCAGCCGGTGGAAAAAAAAGAAAGAGAAAGAGAGAAAGAAAGAAAGCAAAAAGAAAACAAAAGAACGATACAAAAGAAAGAAAGAAAGGAAGAAGGGAAGATAGAAAAAAAAGCAAAAATAAATGAAAGACAGAATGAAAGAAAGATAGAGGAAAGAAAGAAAGAAAGAAAGCAAGAAAGAAAGAAGAAAATAATTATCAGAACTATACATAATTAAATAGGGCACACTTTTCTGCTACGCATGTTGCACATTTTATCAGTGATAACGGGAATTCAAAGAATATATATGTATGTATGTATATATATGTATATACATATATATATATATATATATATATATATATATATATATTATATATATATATATATATATATATATATACATACATATATATCTATCTATCTATATATATATATATATATATATATATATATATATAATTTTTGGGTCAATTTTAGTACTATAACAGGCCTGTATGAATACCGTATCATAGGCCTAAAAGCTACAGTGCCGCGATATGATGCATCAGTACTCTTCCGGTTTCATCGGTAATTGCGTTGATGAGGAGTAAACCTTTCTGCAAATGTCGTTATTATTTTTGCTTTGTGCATCGAAATGGACAAATCGACCCAAACATGAGATAAAAATTTTTAGCATGCTTTGTAGACGATATGAAGTAATCAACTCGCGCTGGATACCATATGGCATGCTATAATCTATAATATATATATATATATATATAAGTTCTGGCACAAGCTACCACTTTCAAGTGACAGTTGACTTCAGTTTACCAGACAAAGCTACATTTGTCAATGCCAGTATATTTAACCTTAAAGCGCCGATTTAACAGAGTGAACAAATATACATATATATATATATATATATATATATATAATATATATATATATATATATATATATATATATATATATATATATATATATATATATATTGATGGAAATGGAAATTGTTCGTTACTCCAGACCTGTAGGCGTACAGTCATAGTACCATGTACTTCAAACTGCGCATAACATGTATTGTGACAAGGAAAAAGTTGTCCGCCGATTGCTTTCTAGTAACATGAGCAGTTGTTTTGGTCAAAAGCAAGTAGCATATATATATATATATATATAGTTGGCAGTTGGTTATGTACTGAATCTAGTATTTGGCAAGATGAAACAACCATTTCAGAATACATAGTTTTAGTCGGACGTAGATTTTATGCTTGTTACATTAATTTGAAATGATATTTAAACAAACAGTACTTGGCATGTTGATTAATAGTTATGACCGTAGTGAGAAAGCCAGGTTTGAGAAAGTTATTCAACATAAAATCCATTGCATGCAGGTTTTGTTGTATGAAGCGCACTGGCGTTAGTGCTGGTACCAGCGTTAATTGTCGTAGCAAAAGTAGTTGTGGTAACAGTAGTAGTATTAGTAGTGGTAATAAAAATAGTAATGGTATGAATTGGCATTGCATTAAGACTAACATGTTATTGTAACTATCATGATAATCATTTTCATCATTATCAGTTTTAGACATATAGTGTACTAAATGGAACATAAGCCCAACACAGGCAGTACTGATGTTGAATTCACTGCTGTTGTATGGTTAAAGACCACCATCAGCATTCTAGTTCATTTTCCTATCAGCGTGGGCGTGTATCTTCCTTGGTTTACCAAAACATCCCTAGGTGACTTTTTATGGTTAGTCGTTGCTTCAGACTTTGCGTGCTCTTTCTGTGAATTTTTTACAGGGTGCGACGGCCAAACGAAGTGGAAATGGCAAACAAGCCACGCGCCGCAGTGGATTTCACTGTTCTGCATGTAAAACACTATTCTAAAATTTCAATAAGAACGCCATTTGTCAGATTTTATTCGCACTTTATTAGGATGTGAGAATAAACAGATTTAGCAATCACACGAGACTATGTACCAGGCAACCGTTTGGCAAAGTGGCAGGATTCCAAAAAATATTAAAGATATGATTTTATTAATCATGTGATGTGATATGGAGTTTAAACAGTTTCAGATATTGGTATTTTGAAACAGCTGACATACACAAATGCTCAGGAGAAATGTATAACAAAGACAACTTGGATTTTTGTGTGACCCAAACTCTACTCCAACATTCTAACGAATGTGAAATCTGGCCCTAATGGCCTGAAAAAGTCCTAATGCAGGCCATCAATATACAGCATCATGACTTTCGATAATGTGTGTAAAGCTCCGCTGCATGTACGGCTTGCCTCTTGTTTGTATTTTTCTAATCTCCCAATTACATTTGTATGCACAGAGACTTTGTGTCAATGATGATAATTTATAGCATACTTACGGGCATCTCTATTGTTCTGCTTGAACGTTGACTTCGCCTCAGTATCCCTGCACACTATTGTTCAAGTGTAAAATCTATTGGAAAAATGAACTGAAAATTTTGTATTTTGAGACAAAAAGGAAAATGGAAATATGAGGTCATTCCCACGGTTGACATAGCCACCTTCTACCTGAAGCGTGTCGAGGAAGGAGATCAAATACATCTGGGAACAATGAATCCCCTTCTTGTATGTTTTACGTATACATCTATACAGCAGGCACATCGGTCATAATCTATTTACGCTGACATTGATTATGGAGTTTGTTTATAGAAAGAAGTGTGCTTTTGCGGCTGTGTGTACGTACGCCTGCTGTAAAGTGCTTTAGAAATTTTCATTTAACATTTATTATTGCATAGCGTTAATATAAAATATTCATTCTGAAAGTTCATAAATGAGCATTATTACCATTTGGTAGGGTGTTCTCTAGTAGATTAGTGTTCTTTTGCACAATAAAACACATTTTGGTGAGTCTCACCATGAAATATCTACACAGGGAAGCAGTTTACTGCAGATTGACAAAGCACATTTCGTGATGAATCCAGGAAGAGTGTATCCCAACTGGACTGAAATCTCCGGTGAGACCATTCTAAGCAGACCTTTTTCTTTCATTCCACTATTCATTGTGTAATACATAGTGACCAATATCAACGGGCAGTAAGTCATACAGATATCAACAAAAACACCCCTAGTGCTTTTCATTGACATTGTCATTCATTTACAACTTAGTATCACAAGGATTGCATTACCAGTGTAATGTGGCCTCCTGCCTAATGACCTAACATTCTCAAGGGGATTATAGCCAGAGAAAGATCTCAAAATAAATCAGGGGAATTTCACGGGATCTAAACATAGACAAGAGATTATATCCCCACAGGTGTTTAAATAGCCCTACAGGGGAGAGATAAGCTCCAAAATGGGATAAAACTGGAGCAGACTGAATCAGGCGGTCTTGGAGCACAGGCCTAGGGGAGCAAAAGATATATATTAATTTTTTATTGCACTGTTTCAGCTTTTTAGTAACGTGTTTCAGATTGCGGACTGGCAGCTCGATCATTGGGTAAGCCAGTGGACAGCACACACTGGAGACTGAAAGTTATTGCATTGGAGTCGTTGCCAACACTTTTCATATCTGTTTGCCAACACAGACATTCTGTTTCTTTTCACCACATGCGGCTTGTCCACAGTCCTTCTCGGAGACGACTCTTGCTAGAAATATGAGCTTTTGGATGGCCATTGCCCTTTAAATCCGTCCTCTGATTAAGAATAATTTAAATTTTTCAAAATTATGCAAATTAGAACCAATTAAAGCTTTAATGACAATTTTCCTTGTTTACAAAACTACTCTAAATACAAGTACCATGCCGAGTTCATTATATGGGTTGTGTCATCGGCAACTCCTAGGACATGTAAACAAAAGTTGAAGAATATCAATTTATGCTTAATTCACTGAATGCCTTGTAAACTTTGTGCAAGACATATGCAATATATATTTTCTCATGGGGAGACCACATGTATAGGCTGGTTACCAGGTTACCGTTATCTATTTCCAAGCTATTAAGCAACCCTTTTGCATGCATAATAAATTGGCTTTTACAATCAGCACCCATATCTTAAGCAACTTACAATGCACAGTAGAATTCTTTGACTGTTTTCTTTGGTCTTGAAGCAATTGATAAAAACATTAAATAACTGTGTAATAACTTAGGTTCTCAACAAATCTCTTACTTTTCCTGTTCAACAGATCTCTAAGGCCTAACTAACCAGGCGGCCCCATCACAATGCTACGAGCCATTGGTATACCAATCCAACTAAAACGTACAGGTTTATACCATAGGTGTATCCAATGAAGTACAAGCCATGAGTATTCCAATGCAACAGCAACTTCTAGGTTTATACAATAGGTGCATCCAATGAACTAAGGACCAACATTGTAACCCTATTTATGCAAATAACCCAACTATCTTGAAAACTATTATAGATGGAGGTGACAATCTATCTATGAGTAACAGGGTTTTGCAATAGCCAGATTCAATGAACCAAATGGCAAAATGGTAGCATTTTAATCGTTGCAATTAAGGCAAACACATACAGTAAAGGTTGAATATTTTCCAAATAAGAGAGGGGTTTCATCACAATTTTAAGTAATAATTTGTAATTTAGGTATATACAATAAACCATAAGCAAATTTATTTTCAATGAATCTAAATAAGGGTAGTGCACGATATTCAAATCTGGATCCCTCAGAACTATTCTATAATGGTACGTACTTGATAAAGGTGCCAAATTTAATATGGCATTCCATTTTCTAGCTGCCTGTTTTGTACAGTGGCATATCGTTAACACATCAAACAAATATAACTTGAATCTGGATAATCATGCACATATATTTCTATATTGAAAACCTTGTTACCATAATGGCAGATATAGATGCCATTCCAGTCAGTGGCAAACAAGCCAAGAGTCTGAAGAGAGAGAAAGAGAGAGTAACAGAAGACAGCACCAATCTATGTGTTCATAAAAGGCCATGGCTATCAACTATATATGTATATATATATATATATATATATATATATATATATATATATATATATATATATATATATATATATACATATATATATATATTGCAAAGCGAGTGTGAACATATAAAATATCTCTGCATAAAGAAGCAATAATGGAGTAACCTGCATTCCATGAACTCTGTTAGCTCCAAGGCATGGAGTCATGAGCTACCATAAGTACAGTGTGTGAGGAATGTTTGCATCAAGCATTCTAATACAGTGGTTACTGTTACGTAAATACGTGTGCCTAGAGTCATTTACTGTGGCTGAAGAGTTACTTTCTTTAAAGCTGCCTGTGTGACACCCCGTGATTTGTGACTAACGAGGTGCAAGGCCGGCCAAGGTCAACCAGACGCTGTGGCTATAAAGCTTGAAAATTCCCAACAACGCATGCATAAGTGCCATCAAAGCTAGTGCACAATTGTATTAATTATCATGATGTTTACAGAGACCATATTTACCAGATCCCCAGTTTAAATCATACTTTTCTTGTTTCAAAATGATTAAACATGAACATATGTTTATGAGCAGAAAACAAAAACTATTTCATTCACTAGCTCTAATGCAACATGTTTTCACAACTGTGACATGTTTTTGTGTTTTAAATCATTTTGAAACAAGGGAAGTTCGTTCTTGTTGTCTGATTATGAACATATTTCCGTTTTAAATCATTTTGAAGCTAGGAAATACGATTTAAACTGGGAACCTAAGAAATTTGTTGCTGGCACAGTGGCAGTCAAGCTGTGTATTCATATTACACTGAGGCCAGGTAGGGCTCCCTGAGGTGACCTTTGGGAGAATTAACACTTCTTTGTTCATTGACCTTTTGCTTACAGTCAATTGTATGGAGATTTACTGGGTGAGTAAAAGCCACAGTAATCTTGCACATAGTCTCAGCCTGTTGGTTCTTTGAAGAGCAACTCTTCCTGTCTTGCCGATTTTGCCACCTGTATGTCAGGTTTTTCTTCTTATATGCTGTGCGGTGAGACTTGTTCTTCACAGAAACTCTTGTATTTGGTCAGTTATTACGTTTGTGTGTGTGTGTGATTTTTTGTTTTGTTTTTCATGGGATAAAGGAACAAAGTTATGTTTTACCTTAGACATATCTGTATAATTGCTTTTTGTTTTACATGCAGTTATTTCTCCTTGGATCATAGTATTATGTATACATTGCACAAGGGTGTACAAGTAATGTTTACTTCTACATGTGCATACTCAGCCATGCTTAAAAAGCCTGACACCCTCCAGTATGGGCACTTCCCTACAGTTGGTACATTTTACTTGTCCCAATGGTGCACTCTATAGGGAGGCCTCACTGTATAAGTAAACGTTGGAAATTTGTGTATACTGTTAATGATATTCAAGATTTAAAATGGGAAATACCTCTAAATGGCAGGATCTTAACTATTACAAATATATCCTTCATTCCTTGCAACATACTGCACAGTAGGAATCCCACTTATTTCAGCTTTATCTGTATGTGTAAAGATATTCAAGATTTCAAGTTTGAAATACTCTCAGTAATCAACCAATATATGTTTAACAGCAATTTTTTGTCTTCTGTGCTGACTTGCTGATATATATATATATATATATATATATATATATATATATATATATATATATATATATATATATATATATATATATATATATATATATATATATATATATATAATAGATAGAGGGGTCATATTAACTTCAGTTTTTAGATTTGTGCTATAGGCTCATCTCATGAAATGAAGGTACAAGTGTAAAATTTAATTTCATGCTACTTAGGCATGCCTCCGAACTGTCAATGTTGAATATCTTCAAATATATTTGCAGATAGAGGTATCAATAGCAACATCAATTAATTGGTTTTTGGTATAAGTGTGTCCAATGAAATGAAAATGCAAGCTGTAACATTTGCAATTTATAACTTAGACCATTTTAATATTCACCACGTTACACTTATTAAAGATTAAGGTTCCATTTCAATTCTAAAGATCTTGCTTAACCCACATTTGATTAGCAGTAAACAAAAGTTTAAACACCTTCAAATTTTATTACTTTTCAAGGCACACATACAGATTTGCTTCAAAGCAAATCTTATTTTTTGCAAGTTAAATTGGAAGTGCATGGTAAAAGAATTATGAATCAGATTCCACGAGATGCGCATGGATGTGCATATCCAACTGATGTTAAGCCTCTCTTTATACGACGCTGAACGGTGTCACTCCCTCTTCTAGTTACGTTGCCCATCCTATCATCTTGCCATGGTGACTATATTGATCAGCGTTTCGTGACAAAGTTTGCTTGTCTATAGAGTGTTTAAATCTTCGACAATGTTTCAATGCACCTCACTTTATTTGCCATGTGTACTCTTAATCCTAAACCAAACACATCTGTGTGGAATGTATGTAGAATAAAGTAATATGAACTCAATTCAAGTTGTGCTGCTCATGTTACATTAAACTCAAATTGCTCTAAAGGAGTGTATATATCTACTGATGCATGTTTTGAAGTGTATAGAACATATGTTTGAGGTGTTTTCGTTTCACACACGAACCAGTGCAAACGCCGGGTAAAATTATTGGCTCAATACATGGTGTATGACCGGTCAAAGGCTACCTTTAGTATGCTGCTCACAAAATATTTTACACCTTCAGCGACATTAAAAACCTTTATCAGTGGATCCTTTTTTATTGCAATTCGACTGAAGACATCATCAATTGTCGGTCTTCGAGGTTAACCACTTGTGTCAATATCATGACAAATATCATGACAAATTGACGTTTCTTATGTTTCTCAGTTGTTGGCATCCGTGTGACAAAGCAACGCCAAATTACATCTTGCCACGATAATATAAAACAAATGAAACATCAATTCATATCACCTAGCCTAATTAGGTAGTGTGATTCAGGAACGGTGATCCCGCCGTCCTTTAGGGGAAATGACAGCGCAGCATAATGTTTTCATACAAAGTTTCAGTCAGAACGCAATACATGCAGTTCCATTTGGTTACACCAGCAACACAACCTTCCCTCTGGACCTGCTTGTGATTCTTGTTGTCAAGTAAAGACACAGGCCCAGGTTCCATGATGAATACATACAGGAAAGGAATTGTACAGAAGTCAGATCACATACACAAAACACACACCCGTATCACTTCTTTGCTAACATCCAGTAATCGATGTAAGGAAAAAGAGAATATCAATTAAGACCAGGCCCACGTTGAAAATTGAGGTTGATGGTGTGGGTGCTTTTCGGTGGAAATGGAAGAGGTTTACTAAGGAGCGCGTCTATCGAACAGGTGATATTAGCGTAACAATGCGCATTTTTCCGAAATAGTGAACTCAATATTTGACCTACCCATCGACTGGCCAACTTGGAAGGTCTGTTTTTTTTGTAAATATACGCAGTTATCATTGTTGAAATAGGTCACCACATCTTAATTTTTCTCCTGCTAAATTGCATCTCTACGCACAAGTGAAGAACTATCTACATTTTATTTTGAACAATAGAATTCCTTGAATGTTTGTCACCACACTTTGAGGCTCTGTTAATAGTGTGACATGTGTATTTTATTTTATTCATCAGTCAACGTGAAGGGCTACACATCCCTAATGCACACACAAACATAAACACACACTACATATATATATGTGTGTGTATATACATATGTGTATATATATGTATATATTTACATACATATATATATATATATATATATATATATATATATATATATATATATATATATATATATGATGAACTTTATTGACATAAACCAAGTAGAGAGCAGTACGGTATAGCCATATCACAATTATAGATACAAAATATATAACAATGACAGACCTAAATACCTATGTTCAACAGCACACGCCGAGTGCTACCAAGAAAAAGAAGTATTCAGCATTGCACCCATACTCAAACAAAAGCTTAAGGAGTGGATTATTAGTGTGCACCTTCTATTAAATACGCCATTCATAAATGATGGTTTTGACTGGCAAAGAGACTTTGTGCCATCACCTAATGACATTATGAAGATGAATTTATTCTCTCTGCATAAATCATGAAAATGAGAACATGAAGAGGTCTGCTCTCAAAGTAAAAGGATTCTAATGTCATTTTATTTCTTAAAATCCATCACAAAATGCAGTTTCACCTTCAACAGTACTTGACATGCATACTTTGCAGGTTCTTTGATCAATGGGAACCTTTGGGCTTGTAAACCTGCTCGTCTCAATTTGAAGTGTAGAGGCATTTGTTCGTAACTAGCACAATTTGTTTCGTTTTAGTAAGGGTATCCCAAGTTAAAAGCAAGTTCCATTCCAAATTTATTTTTGGATTTGAAGTAACTCCGTAATTAATAGATTCTGGTCACTCGCTTGAACATCTTCCATTCCATCGAGCCAGTCAGAACGGTATAATATCCAGCAATTTGTTTCTTGCTGAGTCACCTACCATTTTTATCATCCTTCTCCCAGGGTCATTCTAGGTTTCCTGAAAGCCAGGTTTGAATAGGGAATCCTTTACATGTTTTACCCAGCAAGTTTTTTCTGAAAGAACTCAGTTCGTATTTTTACAGACATTTGTACGCCAGAGAATTATTTTCACTGTTGATCAGATACCACCAATACTTTACACATCCACATAAAAGATCAATGAAGACAGGGAAGCTCCCTGATTCGGCTCGTCCCGCTGTTTTGGTGGTTTTTCTGTGCTTACGGAGCATAAATTTACCAAACTTTGTATGGATGATTTCAGGCAGGGCCTTGTTATGTAATAAATGTAAAGTATCGTCCTTTAGACTTTTTAATATGAAGATACTCCACACTTCGCTGCCATATGACATAACAGGAAAATGGCCGATTTGTGCAACTTAGAGGCTCAATTAGCATTAATATTTAAAGAGAACTGCCTACGTTCGAAGAGAGCCTTACTAGTGTGGTCTTTTAATTTCGGCCAACAAATGCAATGCAATTCCCAAATAACAGTAACTTTAGACTATTTCCATAATAACCATAGTACAAGTTAACTGATTTGCACTGTTTTTCTGACTCATTAAATACCAATATTTTGGTATTGGATAGAATATATATATACACACACACACACACACATATATATATATATATATATATATATATATATATATATATATATATATATATATATATATATATATATATATGCTAAGATAGTGAATGGTATTCGCAGTTATTATCACCTCGTAAACGGTTAATGAACCGTTGTGTTAGTAATTCAATGGCTAGCCATCGATCTTCATTTGTTCACTTTTAGTTCTTAAAATGGTTTCTATCAACACATATCGAAGCAAAAGGCAACTTTTGTCCTTCTCCAACCTAAACTTATAACCCTGGATTACAACTTTACTCGTCCCCAGGCGCAACTCTTGTTTCCTTGATGACCGTTCTTAGTATAAAATGTATGTCCCGAAATTTGATACAAATCTTAAACACTGTGTAATATGAAGGCTCTTTTTGTCACAATTTTCTTTTGGAGACACTTTTTAAAGAATGTCAATGTATTGCCGACTGGTGCTGCTACATCTGCGGAGACAGATTTTCCAAAACACCTAATCTTGAAAAAATTCGTCACACTCGTTTGCCAATGTTTCGAAGACAATGACATTAAGTTGAGAAATTGATCATTTTGTAAACTTTTGTCAAGTTGCAGTGAGGTGGAATTAGAGGTTTTAAAATGCCATATTCTGTGAAAATCATGATATTGCGACCTTTATACACCGCATGCCTTACATCCTGCTTAGTCAATTTCAATGGACCGATATGTGTCTTAAATTCTGACAGTAGGACTGTGTCAACAGCCAACGCTTTGCTGACCCAGAAATTCCTAGAACTAGTGGGCCTGTGATCTTGAGATAAGGTCGAGTTCACCCATGTACATTACAATTTCATAGAAGACTATTGACATGGTTCTGGGTCAAATGATACTCAAGTTTTCAATGTTTCATGTTTGTAGCCGTGTGACGGTGGGAATGAGGTCAACGTCTCACATGTGCTTAGTGTGTCCTTAACAGAAATCCACTACCCTATAAAACATCAAATTTTAGTTTAAGTAGCTCTCAGGTTATCGACTGAAAGCTAAAATTCATCAAAATGGCCTTGTGACCTTGTGAATGAGGTCAAGGTTAACCATGTGCTGTGTACTGCTTGCCAGTCTGCCCAGAAATATCCCAATGAAATTCCAAGTGTTGGCGGGCCAGTTTTGGAGATGATGACTTTTTTAAGATTTCGCCAAAACTAAACAAATTAATTCATTATGATTCCAAAAATAGCTGAAGCGTGACTATTTGAACACACTTGGTAGAAACTCACCCAAGGTACATCCCCAGAAAATTTGAGATGAATCCAATCAGTGGTTTTGGAGTAAAAGTCGAAAAATCAATGAAACTTATCATTGCAACCCCTATTGACGTTACATGGCGATCAATACGTGTACAAGCGTTAAGAGATAAGTACCCGCATTGAAAGTCTCTTTAAAAATCAGGGATTCACAGTATTGGCACCAGTAAAACACGTATTGCTTGCAGTCCTGTATTGTTATATATTGTTTTCCGTCTATATAAGTTATCACCATCTTCAACGTGGCACTGAAAGGGATTACTAACTTGCAATTCCTTTATCCACTGAACTCATGAATGTCTGAGTTCATGTTGTCGAAAACCCGAGCAGAATTATGTTTTCTATAAACAGCGATATAGAATGAGTCTCAGACTGTATTCCTGGAGTGACAAAAAACATAATTTTGTTTCGGGATGATCTTTCGATTTCCTGTAAATGTACCTAGTTTCACATGCACATTTTTGACACTTCTTGCATTTCAGAAATTTAACTAAAGCGTTTTTTTTATTATTTTGGATGCAGTGCTATTGAATCCACATTGAAATTATATTTCAGGTTTTGATTTTGTTTTTTATTAGTAACACGAGCGAAAATACGAGCCCAGCAAAAGTTTATGAATTTACAGTAGCTGATAGACAAAATTCCATTCTTTATTCTATAATCAACTGAACAGTCTACAATATGTTTATCATGATAAAACAAACTTAAAAAAAAAAAAACAGAATACAAAAAATTAATAAAAAACAAACAAATCAAACAAACCAAAAACAAAATACACAACAAAAACCCAGTTGACGTATTTCATGCATTGATAGATTTTCGTGTAAAGATTGCTTTAAATGGTCTTTCTTTTATTTCAATTATTATAGAATAAAAGAAAACCGATGTAGATAACATGAAGTATCTGGACACTTTGAAAGAATTTTTTCAAAAAAGCAGAACTGTGTATATATGTACACACTATTTGTACTTTATCATTTTACCACTTTTTTCCCTTTGTTTGCCTGTTAAAAGGGACAGATATTTGTACTTTGTCCATAATGCGGCGCTTGGTCTGCTGAGGAGACAACTATTTATCCTTGTTGGACTGAATTCCAAGCTTATTTATTTATTCATTCATTTATTTATTTATTTATTTATTTATTTATTTATTTATTTATTTATTTATTTATCTATTTATTATTTATTTATTTATTTATTTATTTATTTATTTATTTATTTATTTATTTATTTATTTATTTATTTATTTATTTGTTAATTTTTTTTTTTTTTTTATTTTTTATTTTTTTTATTCATTTACCCTGGGTAGCCCTTTCAGAGCAAAGCTCTGTTCTTACAAGGGGCCCAGCAAAAGCTAATTTTTACGATGAACTGCTGCATCATGTTACATAATCCGCTTGCCCCGTTGGTTTTATTGAAACAACTGTGTGAAAAAAATCCCTTGTGTAAGAGTAACTAAAATCTGGAAAAAAACAGGATCAAATAGTGCAGTTTTTCTCATATGCAACAGATAACCCAAGACCTCCGGATCCATACTAGTACAATATTTCTGGGCCATCTTTAAACAATTAAGTACTAGGTACATATATCAATGTTGTACTTGTTGTAGATGATGTACATGTGCTCCGTCCGGTATACAAACACTCTATACCCCAATAACCTCCAATTTGCTTTGACCGTTGTAGCCCAGCGTGATTTGTCAATGATAAGGCCAATAAATAGCCTTTGATTAATGCAGTTTGATTTCACACTGATATTTAGTGGTGGCCAGTCACGCTAAAAATGATGCCCCTTTTGAGTGCAACCCAGGCCGGGTGACAAAGACACGGCTAAACACAATCACGTCTCAGTCTTTTGGCTCCCTTTGATGTACAAGCAGCTCCATACCTTCTCTTGTCCATAGCAACATACGGGACGTCAAAGTGACATGTACTGGTAACAGTCACTTCTTTGGCTTGACGTAAACAGTACTAGTGGTAGTAGTAGTAGTAGTAGTAGTAGTAGTAGTAGTAGTAGTAGTAGTAGTAGTAGTAGTAGTAGTAGTAGTTTTATTGACACACTGTCCAAAGAGAATATGCGAATAAATACATAATCATGAAATCAAAGCAATATAGCGTAATACAATTTTGTCTTTAAAATGCATCACATCATATACGGGCTCAAAGTCCTTTTCCTGTGCATTAATAATAACCCATTACGCAAAAGGCAAAATTGACGAGTTTGCCCGCACCTGTTCCTAGAGAGGAACGGGGCACTGGCAGAGACATCATGCGGTCTGGGCCCACATTCCCTATCTGGTCTATGCTAAATGCATGAAAGTTGGGACAGTTGCATCGCTATTTTTTTTATTGCAAAGCAAACAATCGGTCAGAAAAGCTAACCCTTCGAGAGCATATATATTGGAGTCATTCAATATTGTATTTCTATGATGTTTTATGCTCTCAGTTGAGCTAGTCAATTTCTAAATGCTAGCAACACAGCGTTTTAGGCAAACAACTCAACAGCTTTCGCCTCTCTGCAACCCAGCATCCTGTGCGGTGGAAGTCACTTTCACATCAAACACACATGTGCAAGGCTATCTGCGAAACAGGTTATGAGGTCTGTTTATCCCGTTTACCCGATTATGCTTAATTTCCAGGTGTTGCACCCGAGGGCATGGCTGAAACACGTGGCACACTGCACCGACTTAAACGCAGCTCTCGCGGTTGCCGTAACCCGTTTCAATATCGAGACGGTGAGATTTAAGCCTATACCTTGTAAAAGCTTTACGTACATGCTCAGAAACACTACATGACATACCATTCCAATATATATGGTGAGACTGGAGAACAGGATCCATTTCTTTACCACTTATATAAAAACTCGCTAGTACTTTCAGACCTATATCCACTATGGGGCAACCTTCTCCATTGAGCTCCATCTTTGACGCAGTGGGGCGATTGCGGTCAGCCTATTGCTGACCCTTATTTCATTGCCTTAGGATGACATCAGTGTCTGATACAAAATCATAATTCTGGGGGCTACAATTGGCCACTGTTTGTCGTTGTACTTATATTTTCAGGCAATGCTCACGCTGGAAAAGTCCCATTATATATTGTACATTACATTCATTTGACAAATTAATCTTCCTTGAACACTAACCATACATATATCTTGGATGCTACTTCTTCAAAATATCCAATCGAATTGGCTGCCATTGTGAAAATAGTGAATTCCGCACCCAATGCAAATGGTGTGTAAATTGGGACAATCTTGCCGAGTGGGGGTGGGAAGAGAGTTATTATATATGAAACCAAAAGTATATATTTTGCAGCTTTTTTAGAGCATTAATAATGATATATATGCTGTGACCGCGACTCACTTTGATATCCAAATTAAGTGCACTTTTGTGCAACTGTCCTGCAATCAATGCATTGATTGTCCAATGTTCAAAATGGCGATAGTGCGTGCTATTTTGCATTTGGATTTGTAACTAGCGATGATAACTGCTTCAGACACAACTGAGCATGCAGATTAAAGTTAAGATAGTAAGTAACGTTTTAAAAGTACTTTAACGACCGTTTGCCCTGGTAACTTGCAGAATGGACACATGGAACCGTGCTGAAAAACACGTGGCCACGATTCACTGTGATTTTCCTTTCCCACAATGTATTGCACCACGTTTAAAATGGCGCTTAATGTGTGTGCATGCATGCATTCATGTTGCATTTGGATTTATAACAAACAAGGATAACTGCTTCAGACACAACCGAGCGGGCAAATTAAAGTTAGGATTGTGAATCATCTTTTAAAAATACGTTGACGAACGTTTGCTCAGGTAACTTGGAGCACGGACACCTGAAACTTAGCGATACTAGGTACCGATACCACACCCATTGTGGCTTATTGCAGCAGCTATGGTTTTTGCCCAGCCCAAGTTGACCATCCACACAAGTTAAAATAAAATGCTGTGTTTGAGTTGACTTTACTGCAAAATAACGGCACACGTTGGCCAGCTTTTCTGTTAACTTTGTCTAACAACTTTGTTACGGTTGATTTGAACCACCGTTTTTTTACGGAAGGTTGTTTGTGTGGTGATTTTGCTGGTTGGTCACACATTGCAGCTGGTCTGAGGCTGTCCAACTGGAGCATTGTACCAACATTTTGCATCACAGTTTTTGAAACATGCTACAGAATTTATCCAAAATAAGTGTTTCTCATATGAAAAAGTTTGTTTAGAAAATGATACAGGAAATGTAAATTTGCTGTTGCAATTAGACAGCACTGTGGTATTGCGCATTAGGTCATTCAACATGGCAAAAGCGCTTGTGCCAAGGAAATCTGCTCCTTTTGACCACGTGGGGACTGGGGTTGGTTATTGCAGGTACTACTGCACCATGATTATAACTATTCCCATGCAGAACCTGCCCTGGTATATCAAGGAGAAAGAATGTAAGAACATTTTCAAAAATAAGGTGTAATCATTCATTGGACTTTACATTTGGCTAGGCGAGTGTGCCGAAGGTAGTGGGTTCGAATCCCATACAGGTCGACATAAATTTATCGTATTTCTCACTTGATGCATGAGATGGGAGTGCTGGAGAGGGACTGCTTTATATATTTATAGTTTCAGTATTTTGGTGTTATCAGGGACCTGCAATTTATATATATATCAGGTCCATGGAGTTTTAAAAATTATGCCTTTGGTACTTATATTTATTTATATATTAATTTATTGAAAATTTAGATCAATGTTTAAATTCATAATAAATTCATAAATAATTAAAGCATATCAGCTACTAACCTGTGCAAAGCAACTCAATATTTTTCTGATTTCATACTTGCATTTCTGCTATTTTCACGTTGTGGTCCACCATGGAAATAAGCCAAGGCAAGATTCCCTACTAGGCATTTGGTACTCCAATTTGATGCATCATAGTTTGGAGTACTTTCAGCAATATAAAACGCACCATCCTGGCATATGTGTACATACAATATTACCAATCAACATTCAGTGATAAAGGTTAAGTACATTTAGGCCTAGTGATGATCTTTATGTATTTTTTCTTCTTGCTTTTGTAGAGAAAATACACAACTTACTAATTGCGGAATAATTTATCTGTTAATTTTTCCCGAATTAATAAACATTATATGTGTGCAAAAAATTTCTCTAAAGCCTTAGATGTATGAATACAAAATTTGTCTTATCTTAATTGATAACATGCCGATGTATTTTTCTTAATTCATTTGTTACTAATTTTTTGCAAATTTTCATCAGATTTTTGTACAATCTGGTGGAAAAGAGCCAAATTAGTACAATTATGACTAAAATGTTGTGATTTCGTCAACCATGTGAAGGCAAGATACTTGGAACTCCCCAGAATGCACCATTTTGCATGCTCAAATTCATTTTTTGGGGGAGGGGGGAGAATGCCCCCAGATCCCCCCCCCCCCCCCCCCCCGCATGCCTTCGGCCCTTTGGGCCGTGTAAGTCACATTTAGACCACTGAAAATAATTCCGGACTTTTTCGGGGGCCACTTGGATCTCTAACTGAGTTTGTAACACTGGCATGGGTCGATCACTGTTTATTAGGGAAGGGCGGCTTAAAAGTATTTTTTATTTTATTATTTATAATTTTTTTTGTTCCATTAAGTTCAGGGTTGGGCCTTTTTAGTAGGGTCTGTCAGGTTACCGGAACCAAATATATTTTCCTTAGGCCTTGGGTAACTAGGACAATTGTTGAAACATGTTGAAAATGGATGTTCTTTCCCTTTTTACACATTACCTCTTTTACGTCAGTTTAATTTGTTACCTGGGCACAGCCGGAGGCACTTGTTATAAGTAAAACAGTTAGACTTTTTTGACATATTCACTGAATCGTACAGAGGTCTCCAGCCGGAGCCAAAGAGTCAGTTAATATGTCTACTGGTGCTGTCACTACACGAGCGTATTAAGTTTAAAACAAAAATAAAGGGTCACCCTGCATGCCGGCGCCCTCTTGAAGTAATCATATAATCAAAGAAACGCTCTTGCTTTTGGAAAATGCAGACTAGTAAGGGAACAAGTCAGTTGCAACAGTAAGCGGCATTTGACTTTAGGTCTCGTTAGGCTTCTTGACCCGTACCCATCCCACCCCCCCTCAAGTACCGAGGATTCAAACTGGATCTTCGTGACGACAATTTCCCACATCTGACCAAGCAGTTTTATACAGGTGACATTGTTATTTAGGAGTAGAACAGGTATATGTAACAATGTGGTTAGAAAGGGTCTATGTCACAGATACCGTGAACCATTTATACAGTAGAAATTGTAATATAAATCGATCTAGAACAACTACGGTCAGACGAAAAGAGCGCAATGTACAATGAAGCCCATATCTTTCCGATATTAAAACATGTTTGTGTTAGACTGAGAAACGTTAAATAATTTATTCATTTAAACTTTTTCATTATGTGTGTGCAAACATTCGGTTTTCCCTTTAGTTCTTTCTCACTTTTTTGTATGTTGCTCAGCCTCTTGGCCACAGACCACAGTTATAAATCCTTTTATTTTTCATATTAGCATTTTTCAGTCTAAAAAATCAGCATTTTGGTATTTTGAAATTCCGTGAACGGCATTTAACAGATAAAAATGTCAGAAAAATATGGACAGATTTTGTCATACAATTCCCAGCTCGTTAATTTGTGATAATTGAAATACGAAACAACACCTGGATGTCAGTTTTATACAGGTGTATGAACTGTGCTCTTGCCAGGGTCACATCATTGTCCTTCCCCACCATAAAGTTCCCACCTGGCCTGGAAGACAGTGCACCTATATGACCACCAATGAAGCAACTCTGCGATGCAGCAAACCTGACTTAGCTAACTTTATTTAAACAGAAGCTACAGCATGCTGAAAACACAGTATTTTCACAATAACGGACTATCTCCGTTGGGATGTGCAACCAGCCAATCACAACTGTAGTCTGTAACCTAAAAGACTTATCAAAAGTTTTAAAACTTGTTTAACTGAAGCCACAACTTGTTTTTTGCAAAGGATTTGCATTAACTTTACCAAACTTCAATATTAAAGAAAATATCAACTTTTTTGCAAGCAACCTTTAAATCTGAAAAAAATCAGTTTTTATGACAAATAAAATGATTGATTAAAATTTTGAGGAAAATTATATAATTGCATCCAATCAATACTTTTCTGTCCAATATGAATACGATACACAATGGGCTATGATGCAAACCCATAATCACTTGCCTGCATGTCCTGCCCTTACAATGAGAGATCAAATTACAATGCCCCACCCCTTAATTTTAACCCCAAATTTGAATATATTGCTAAAATTTTATGAATTTTTAGGTGAAATTGGTGAATTTTTTTTACTATTTATGGATAGATTCGTAACATTTGTCTACAAAAAATATGACATTTATCACTGCTGAGGCATTAATGGCGGATGGGGGGAGTATCAGTTACACCAAGTCAGCACCTAATACCAGTCATTATGGCAGTATTTTCCTGATATAATCTGAATTATGGCAGACAATGGAACAGTTTCAGTGTTTAAACATTATAATTCCATCAAAGTGCACAGTTTAAGACCAGTAGGTCACAGATTATAGTAGCAGTATTCAGCAAATTATGTTTTTTGGTACTAAAATTATGGAATTTTAACGCGCCCTTTGTTTGAACATTAGGAGGGCAGTTGGGTGATCCAGCTTCCACAAACCAATAGTGCTATGCCTTCTCTCTGCAGTAGACTGTATAGGTTGTGGTTTATTGACATGGTTTCTGGTGTATGTGCATATATTAGAAAGAAAATGACAAAAGTTTGTACAGTTACTCCAATATCATAAATGCATACTTGTATTCACAAGTGCTCTGATTTTAAATTTGATAAGCATCCAATTATCAATCCAATTATCAGAATTAAGTGTTTTCAGGCAAGTGTTTAATGGAAGCTAACTTTTTCCCCCTTGTTTCACTTTCTGAAACTCTTATAATTATATGTGGTTGTATGTTGAAGTTCAAATGTTTTGCCACCTATGTACACTAGCTTGGTAAAAGTTATAAAATCTGCAGTTCATAAGTGCTGTCATCCATATTCATGGATATTAATTTATTCATTTATGTGAAAATAATATGCTGATGAACACAACAGCTCAACAAAGTCAGCATGCCTGATTTTAAATGATTTACCCCAGTCAAATGACACACATATATGACAAGCTTTTGTCTACCAAAAAAAAAATAATAAAAAAATAAAAGGGGGTGGGATGAGGGGGGAGAAACAAAAACAAAAACAAAAAACAAAGAAATTTACATTTTACCTGAGATTTGTACAGCTCTACTGACAGACAATGCGCATTTTTTTATGGTATGCCGAAAATCACTTTGACATGATTTTGTATAAACAGCTCTGCATATGAATGGAGGCTGTAGGCCTACAATGACAATGCCACAAAATTAAAAGTTTGAAACAGAGGGTCACTAAGTTTCATATCAACGGGATTAGCATAATTTATTCATATCATATTAGCATTGTTAATTTCTCATAGACACATATGATAACCTCTGTGGTACCTGTGAGGTATCGCTAAATACAAAGGGCTATGGAAGCTATCTATCTACCAAGCAGTCAGCAAAGGAGGCATAGCCTGTGCACTTGTTAAATGTCTTGCAGCGAATCCTGTTATTATTTATGCAGTGTGGTTCCACTGATAGGTGCAACATATCTATGCACAATGATTTGTGACATAAATGTGATACTTCATGAATTTTTAGAAAATTGAGACCGTTAAATTTGATATTCACAGCCGATCTGTGGGTGTAAAACTTCTTTTCTCCTTTCATAAGCTGGCCTGAGGTACACAATACCATAGCCCGAACCATTTGCCTTGTGATCTACAGCCCCAGGACCATGTCTTGCATGCTCCATCCATGTAAAAGTTTTTAGGATCCCTCAAAATTGTCCCGGCAGCTGTCAAAAAGTGCTGGCTTCCCATTTTTAACTTGCTTGATGGACGATAATAGAATGACAAAATGACCATGTCAGTCCCAATACATACAGAGTTAGCCCTAATAGGCCACAGACCACAGTTATAAATCCTTCTATTTTTCATATTAGCATTTTTCAGTCTAAAAAAATCAGCATTTTGGTATTTTGGAATTCCGTGAACGGCATTTAACAGATAAAAATGTCAGAAAAATATGGACGGATTTTTGTCATACAATTCCCAGCTCATTAATTTGTGATAATTGAAATACGAAACAACACCTGGATGTCAGCTTTATACAGGTGTATGAACTGTGCTCTTGCCAGGGTCACATCATTGTCCTTCCCCACCATAAAGTTCCCACCTGGCCTGGAAGACAGTGCACCTATATGACCACCAATGAAGCAACTCTGCGATGCAGCAAACCTGACTTAGCTAACTTTATTTAAACAGAAGCTACAGCATGCTGAAAACACAGTATTTTCACAATAACGGACTATCTCCGTTGGGATGCGCAACCAGCCAATCACAACTGTAGTCTGTAACCTCTTGGGGTTTTTTTTCGGGGGGGGGGGCATATTAAAAGCTGAAAATTGTGGGAACACTGCATTTGTGATGAAATTTGGCACCTTACGTTGAATTATTAGGAAATTAAAATTATGCAAATTAGAGAAATTAAAAAAGTAAAAGTTTCATATCTTTTAAACTTTTGTATTTAGAAAATTTGAAGTTAGGCATATAAGTTTGTGGCACATGCCAATGCAGTGGGCCATAAACAAAGTTGCAGAATGGTATATATGAGGGCATTGGAAATTCTTAAATGTTAAATATCCGCAAAACTATGATAATAGAGTTGCCAATCTGAGTTTATAGGTTTACAATATAGGCGCATTCAATAAATTATGAATAACTTTCAAATGTATGAAAATTAGTCGAATACAAAACACTTGTATCTGAAATATCTTCAAAACTATTACAGATAGAAGTTCCAAAATCACTTATCATGTTTGTGCTATAGCTACATTCGATGAACCATGAACTGAAGTGGCAGTATTTTGATGTATGCAAATTAGACAAATACAGAAAAATTAAATCTTGAATATCTGAGGCCAATCGAGGGTCACAGTCGTCATGCAACCAGTCCCAGTCTCTTGGTTGTTTGAATATCAAATGTACCTGTCTGTTGCTTTGCAACTTGTATTCATAGTCTCTATCATGTCCTGGTCAACCGAACATACAGCAAAATATGCAGACATGACTAAATAAAAAATTATCTAAATGTAAAAGTATGTGTTAAAATAAAAATATAAAGACGCTTTGTCTTTACAGAGTTACCACAAGTACAAACAAGCAAACAAACAAACAAAAACAAAAAAAACCAACCATCCCCAACTCCCCATCCCCACCCCCACCCACCCCTCCCCAAAAAACAAACAGCCCCCCCCCCAAAAAAATAAACAAACAAACAAACAAAAAAGAAAGAAAGAAAAAAACAAATTCAAATAGTAAAAGCTAGTGTGGCAATATGAACATCATGCCAAAATACTACAGTGTACACACTTGTAACAGGTCTGGAAAAGAGAGTACTTCTATGTTCCCAAAAGGCTCAATTTTGCACAGAAAATGGGCTATTGCCATCAAGAGCCAGGTTCCAAGTACACCATAACGTGATACAATGTTTTTAAAAGGGAACAAAATGGCGGACACTTCAATGCCACATGGAGCACCGTGTGAACCTCTGCAATACTAGCTGCGAGGCAAAGGCTTACTTCACTTATGCTGATCAGTTTAAATGTTCGATATACATGCAAAATTATTTGAAGATAAAATTGCCAATCTAACCTAGATTCCCATGCACAATTAATTCTTGATTTTAAGTCAGGTGATGCGCAAGATACACCATTTAAAAGACTGCTCGCAGCATTCTCATGGTCTCTTATATCATGTCTTGCCAGATGTGCAGCCTGTTGACACAAAGCCAGCGTGGTAGGATTTTAATTTTGGTAAAGTTCGAAGGCGCACAGACAGATTTGTTTTGAAGCAAATCTTCATTTCTTCTTCTTCTTCTTCTTCTTCTTCTTCTTCTTCTTCTTCTTCTTCTTCTTCTTCTTCTTCTTCTTCTTCTTCTTCTTCTTCTTCTTCTTCTAACTGCTACTACTACTAGTAGTAGTTGTTGTAGTAGTAGCAGAAGTAGTATTTATTTATTTATCTATCTATCTATCTATCTATCTATCTATCTATCTATCTATCTATCTATTTATGTTCAATTTGATAATGCAACACTTTGCACACAGTCAAAGTCAATGGTGATAACCCTCATCCCTTTACGTCAAATGTCGTTCACTTTTGCAAGTGACACATCCCCTACAGACTATTGATATAGCCAGGCTTTGGAACTACATGTTGACGTAATTCCATATTTTGTTCACATTTCTGTGCCACCTTCTCGTGTTCATCTCTTAGGATAACCATAAAATTTTCACTCTTACTTCTATCTACATCTATTGTCCTACCCAGTTGGTGAGTCAAGTATGACCATTTTTGGATGTCATAAACATGGCTGGCGCTGTGTAAGAGCATCTTTCTTTCAAAAGCAATCTTCACAGGTGCTAATAAGATCCCGAATACAGGAGATTACTTAGCGTATGGGAGTAGATACTGTTACTGTGTGAAGTGTTTGCGAAAGTGCACACACGTTATGGATATATATATATATATATATATATATATATATATATATATATATATATAAATATATATATATATATATATATATATACATATATATATATATATATATATATATATATATATATATATATATTCATATATGTGATCCTTGAGCTTGATATAAAAACATTGACTTGAATTGAATAAGGACACCCGCAAACGTTTCCATCGTAATAAAGTGAATTGAGCCGTGCACTTGACCAGCGTTCCAAGATTTTACAGCTCTAGTCGAGCTCAGGATGGCACTAGAAAGATCACCCACAAGAGCATTAATGTCCATTTAAACTGACATGTCAATCAGCTGAGCTTTTAGAAGGCTCAGTCGCCGTCGTGCATTCATGATTCGCCCTTTCGACTTCTCCAAAATTGGTACCTGAGTCCTCTTCAAACTTGGTGAGGAACTATCTTGGCTGGGTCTCTGCCAAGTTTGTTCAAACGGTATGACCCCAGTTATTTTCGGACTTATAATATTTTTTTTCTTTTCTTTGGTAAATCTTTAAAAAAATCGTATTCTCTGAAGCCACTTGCCCAAGTAGTTTGATTTCCTACAGGACTACTCCTACGGACTCTTAATTCGTAAATTGTTCACCGGGTGGCGCTGTATTTCGTTGGGTTTTTTTGGGGGGGTTGCTTTGTTTTTTTTTTTGTTTTTTTGTGTGTGTTTTTGCTATTTTCGACTTCTTCTCCAGAACCGTCGCTAGGATTAAGCCGGAACTTGGCGGATATGTTTCTTGTGAAATTGACAAGCAGAGTAGTTCACTAGGTGGCACTCTTGTCGATTTTAATGATTTTTTTTCCAGTTCAGCTGCTTATCGGTAAATGTCCTTTGCCTTTTGATTATTATGTAAGTCATTAGGCATTCTTATAATAATTCACATTTTCGTCTTCTCTGAAACTGTAAGCCAAATTCACTTCAAACTTGGAAGGAATGTACTTTGGGTAAGCCTCTACCAAATTATATATATATATATATATATATATATATATATATATATATATATATATATATATATATATATATATATATATATATATATATATATATATATATATATATATATATATATATATATATATATATGAAAGTATTATTGTCCGTATTGCACACGTTCTTCTGTAGGATTTGGACATAAACTGTATTCGCCCAAACAAATTAAAGGGGTCAGTGGGCAAGTACTCAAAACATGTGTCGGAGCCTATGCCCGTACATGTCTTTCTGAGTAGCGGCTCCTTGCCTAACCTAGATATTTAGCAAAGACGACCCACATAAAATGAACGTGGCAAATAATGAATTAGCTAAATAAGTGAAGTTTTGCTTATAAATGCAGAGCTTCAATATGAACAGGAATACCTGTCAAACCAAGCATAATTACTAAATGAATGTATATGGTACAAATTCAGATAACAACAACTTGACTTACCCCTGCACCAGGATGTACCCTTTCTAGCTTAATAGATTAACTTAGTTAAACCACGTGTGTATAACTGAAGAAAAACCAACTAGGCCATTATATTCAGTCCCACTGATTATAAAAATAAACAGTTACGGCTGGACCACCTGTAGAATCCGAGGGAAATCCGAACAAGTGCTGCAACAGTTGACATCCTGGACCATAAATGCATAAACAACCCCCATGGTGACACCTACTCCTGACTTTGACAGTCTCCAAGCTCTATTTCACTGCCAAACCTGCGTTAATGGTTCAACATTATGGGTTGAGTTTGTGACATCTGAGTAAATACTGTCAAACATGAGTATCTTTTTGGACATTGGTTGGATGTGTACTTAGGCATGTCATAAAAAAATGAAAGTCGTTAGCATTTTAGTCAAGCACATATTAATACAATTTTTCATAACCAGATTCTAAGTACAATTAGGAAAACTTGTAACTGCCGTAGGCTGCTGCTTGCTACCGAAAGCCCAGAGGGGTTTACCATGACAGAAGACACGTAAGCCTAAAATGTCTGGAAGGTGAATATTAAAACAGAACGATGCCGAATGATAAAATGAAGTTGCAAAACAGGCAAGTCAGAAATCTTAAAAATTATCACAACCAAACTTTCTAACAATCTCTGGATATTAAAAGCAAAATTTATAGGGCATGTCACCAAAGAATGAGAGTCAACAGCTTTTAAATTCAAGAAAATGTAATCAAACTATGTTTCTAACCAGATTCTTAGTACAATTGGGCAAGCACGTAACTGCCGTAGGCCGCTGCTTGCTACCGATAGCCCCTGAGGGATAAATCTGACAGAAAACATACCAGTCATATATGATAGCATAGATACAGAAGAGAGGTATATGTGAAGAGAAAAGGGCCTGATAGCCGTAGTCAAAATTTAAAAGATGTTGCCAGACGGATACATGAGACTGAACCAGTAAACCTGCAACAGTTGTTGCCATGGACTTATCCAAACTGCCCTCTGTTGACATTGATCATATAGATGTTACTTCCATTGTCAGTGAAGTCAAGCGAGCACGTGCTGAGATCTCCTCTATGAAGGATCATTTAAACCATATAAGTAAACTTTGTAGTGAGACTACAGAGGTCACAAACATATTGATGTTGTCAACACAAAGTTTAAAGGACAACGTCCAAAAAGTGATTGCGGCTGTAATGACAAGTGCTGTAACACAACCAATGACTATGAATTTTACTATGACTTCTAGTAGTGTGAATAACCCACCTAGCAGTGTATATGTAGAGGCCGTGCATGATACTGCACCTGCCCTAGGAAACACAAGGGGACGAGTGAGTGAGTCTGGATCTAGCAGTGCCCCACCTGTCCATGTGCATGATGCTACTGGGGGTAATAATAGTGCTGGCCGTACACATGATATAACACCCTGTCAGACTATGGGAGCAACAAGTGAATCTGGTAATAGTGGTGCTTCCCCTGCCTGCCAACAGAAAGCTGATGAGTCTGACAATGATGGTGATACCAGAGTAACCCCCGGTGTAAGATCTTATGGAGAAGCTGCATCGCCTGTGACCAGGACAGTGTCAGCTCCACTGGTACCTATCGCAAGACCTCTGTCCTGCAGGGGTGCTGACAGAAGCACGGGTATGACTGCCAAGAAATCGTTTAAAGGTACTGGTAAGTGGAGTGGACTTTGTGCCGCAAAAACGGGCCTTATTGCCAGACGGTTTCTGACACGACTACAGCCAGAAACAACTGTGAACGATGTGATTAAGCACATAAAAACACTTATTGATGTGAATACCACCTGCGAAAAATTAGTAACAAAGTATGATACATATGCATCTTTTTGTATCACATTACCCATGGGTAAAGTAGAAATGATTCTTAGTGCACATAAATGGCCTGAAGATGTGTTGGTCAGGAATTTTTATCAGCGAAAATGACTAGTAAACTCAAACAACTGAGAAATGTTTCATATATCTGTCATGGTATCAAAACATCATTGCCCACTGTCTGCGACTTATGTACCAAACATGACATCATTCTTATTCAAGGACATTGGTTAATGAAGAATGAGTTACGCATACTGCACAATGTTCATACTGATTTTCCTGCTTTTAGTATATCTTCTGTGGATTCATCCACAGGTATCTTATGTGGTAGACCCTATGGGGGGCTAGCTATAATGTGGCGTAAAAGTATATGTTCAAATATATCACCTAAAATGTTTGATGACAATAGAATAACTGGTGTAAAGGTAAATGCTTTGAATAATGTACTACTTATACTGAATGTTTTTATGCCATGTGAAAGTCATGACAACCTAGAAGAATATAGTCACTATCTTGGAAAACTAAATGCTATCATCCAAGATGCTGACATTGCAAATGTATTCGTTATTGGGGATTGGAATGCAAATTCCAATTCAGATACTCTATTCGGATGGGAACTAAAAGATTTCTGTCATGAAATATTCACATGTTTTCTCAGATTGTTTGCATTTTATTAGTAAAAATGATGTATAGACTCATTTGTATCTAGCTCACAACACCAATTCATAGCTTGACCACTGTTTACCTACAAGTTCACTCAACTCTAGTGTAGAAGATGTCTTAATTTCTCATGATTATATTACTTCAGATCACTTTCCTATTTCTGTCACTGTCAGCGTGGACCTTTTATTCTATAGCATAGATACCAGTAATGTAGGCAATGGGCCTAGTGCTCCAAGATTTAACTGGTCAGCTATGAATGAAACTGATATATGTAACTATAATCAAGGCAGAGGAATTTCTAGACTTCACTTCGAATTGAAGCCATTCTGTTTGCTGATGTTGATTGTTTGAATACTGGCCATAAATGTGCTTTATTTGCTTTCTATAATAATATTGTTAAAGCTATGCAGAATGCCAGTGCTGCTACAGTTAAGACTTTTTCACCTGGAGAATACAGACAGGTTCCCGGCTGGACTGATTTTGTTGGAAATGCCCATTTTGTTGCATGTAATATTTATGTTATATGTGGACGTTGGTGTCAACCTAGATTTGGTCCATTATTTGAGCAAATGTCAAAGACTAGAACCCAATCTAAATATGCTCTTCGTTCATGCAAACGCAATGAAGAGACTACAACGGCTGATGCCTTTGCTCAAAGTTTGGCCAACCATGATATTCTTACTTTTTTGAAACAAGAGAAAACCAAAAATAATAGGAAATTACCCTTGACTGCTAGTATTGACGGCTGTGCAGGACCTGATAACATAGCTAAGTTGTGGTCTGCACACTATCAAAAGTTGTTTAATTCAGTTGAAACTAGCTTTGCCAAAGATATGACTTGTAACATCTTTTATATTGATGGAATGCAGGTTACTGAGGAGGAGATTCACAATGCTATTGAAGATCTTTCATCAAACAAGGCATCAGGGAGAGACTTGTGTAGTGAAAATCTTAAGTTTTGTAGTAAATGTATACTGTATCTTTTATCTATGTTATTCACCAGTTCGCTAATACATGGCTATTAACCCTCAGGATATAATGGATACTATTTTGATTCCAGTCGTCAACAATAAAGGTAGTAATGTTTCTGATATCAGGAATTATAGGCCTATAGCTATTGCCAAGTTGTATCTAAAGTATTAGAGTCCATATTGTTATCACGCTGTGACAAATCCTTCTTACCACAGATAATCAATTTGTTTTTAAACCTCATCACTCATCTGACATGTGTATCCATACCTTGAAAGAAGTTCTTTATTTCTATTGGTCTCGGTGCAGCCCAGTTTTTCATTGCTCCCTTTATGCGCCGAAAGCCTTTGACAGAGTTAATCATAATAAACTATTTGCTACTTTGAGACATAAACCTGTACCTGAATATATTATACCCATATTAGTATTTTGGTACTCCACTCAACAACTATGTGTGAGATGGGATCATGTTTTCTCAGATATGTTTACTGTCATGAATGGTGTGCGCCAAAGGGGTATATTGTCCCCTTGTTTCTTCAATGTGTGCATCAACAAACTCAGTCTAAATCTTAGGAATCTTAAAATTGGATGCACTGTTACCGGCTCTTTGATTAACCACTTAATGTATGCTACTATCAAGACCTCTTATTGCTGGGTCCTTCTGCGAAAGGGCCACACAAGTTATTAAAAGAATGTAGTGATTTTGCTACTGCTAATGACATCATCTTTAATGCTGATAAAACCTGATTTTCCAATCACTTAATTTCAAACTACGTAAAATAACCCAAGTTGTATTTATATGACAAGGTACTATGATATGTTGCTGCACATAAGTATCTGGGTGTATTTCTTTGTAGTCACTGTAAAGATGATGATGACATTCAACGACAAACACGTAACTTTTATATGCAAGCCAATACTCTGCTTTGCAAGTTCTGTCATTGTTCTTATGATGTTAAGCTCATGCTCTTTAACTCTTACTGTTGTTCTATATGTTGTGCTTCTCTATGGATTCAGTACTGCAAAAGATCCATATCTAAATAACGTGCCAGTTATAATAATGCCTTCCGGAAACTTTTTGGGTATGCACTGGACTGCAGTGCCAGTAATATGATTGTATCTAACCATGTAAATACGTTTGATTCCATGTGGAGAAGGGCATATCTTCAATCTGTATACCAGCCTTGGACAGTGTAATAATGTTTTAATAACTACCGTGATATCTTCTGATATATTTCATACCTCTTCTATTCATAGGCACTGGCATCAGATGTTATACCTGTTGTAATCAGTAATGATACAGTTTGTGGAGTGCTAAATTGGTCTTGCTGTCATTTATGCTATGGAAAAAGTGACTTTTCTATTCAATCATGCTGGCATTTTCAACAGAATTTATACACATATATGACTATATTGTAATTTTTTTCCTTTTTTCTTTATGTCATGTTAATTTCTACTATGGACCTGATTATGTATATACATGTACCATCATGATCATGTGTCTAAAATAAAACAATATATATATATATATATATATATATATATATATATATATATATATATATATATATATATATATATATATATATGCATACACACATACAATGGATATTATGTTTTTGGGCACGCAATGCAAGTTTCTTGTGGAGCACCAGGAAACTTCTGCTACACACTTTATCGTAGTGCCAAATGACACGCAAGTCAAACATCTATCATGTTTGCTGACTGTAGCGTAAGTCAAAGACAGGAGCGTGTGCCATTTGAACAGATGTATAAGGCATTTATAGGTCAAATACTGAAATAACTTGTCCACATACCTGTTCCGATTAATACATTCCAGCTTTCTCTGTGTGGGAATCAAACAGCACATACGGTCACGACGTTTCAATCCTGAGTACGTAACCAACCATCAGCAGTGATGAATATTTCTTTTTTATATTATCGGGAATCATATTTGATTCCTCGAACGTCATCTACAAATTGTTAGCACTGGCACACAACTGGAAATGTATGCGACATGAAGCCTACATGTAGGTGGAGGTCACTGTGATGTTTACTTGTGAGCGTGCGGGTGCAGATTTCTAGAGGTGACATGCTTTAAGAATTCAAAGTAAATGTTTATGGAGGGGAAAAAACACAATTTAAACTGTATGTAACTTGACGTATGGAAAATAGTGAACAATTATATATCACCTAGAATCGCAGCCTTGAAATTCTCAGCAACTGACGTTGTGCACTTAATAATACATGAATAATTATTATGTCAATTACAATAATAATAATAATAATAATAATAATAATAATAATAATAATAATAATAATAATAATAATGATAATAATGTATATTCTTCATAACTTCTATTTTGACCGGAAAGATACACGTAGAGCAGAAAATAAGATATTATATCAACGTCTCATCACAATCATGATCCATGTGAAAATTCACTAATTATCCTTTCTCCACAACGCTGTTTATATAATGTTGAAGTCACACACATATATATATATATATATATATATATATATATATATATATATATATATATATATATGTGTGTGTGTGTGTGTGTGTGTGTGTGTGTGTGTGTGTGTGTGTGACTTCAATATTATATAAACAGCGTTGTGGAGAAAGGATAATTGGTGAAATTAAAATTGCGATGCAATTAAAAAAATTCGCTCATATATCATTATATCATCATTTCAAAATGCTATACCGTTGTTTTACTTAAGCTGTATGGTGTAGGTACTCTTAAAATAAAGGTTTAACTCGGCTGTAATGCTAAACAACAACAATAATGATAATAATAATAATAATAATAATAATAATAATAATAATAATAATAATAATAATAATAATAATAATAATAATAAGCGGGGTCATTTTCATCGTGCGTCCAGGACACAGTGATATCGAACGAAATATTCTAAACGGTACTGAGGTGCTGAAATAAAAAAATTGATTGGAAGAAAACTAGTTCAGCTTAAAGCCGTACATGATGCACACAGCTCACTCCCGAAGCATGGAATTTCCCGCATACCTTAAACACGCATACAAATGCAAGAGGGGTAATGCAGACTACTTGTTCACACAATATGTTGTAAGCCTGCATAGACCCTCGTCTCGGGCGGATTCCTGGTAAAAAACTATACATCAGAAAAAACTGCATCTTTTTGGCGAATACAAACATGAAACTGATCACAAGCTTGTATTGTTGACTTTTTAAAGAGAAAAAATCAAACAAACAAAAGGTTATAACTATTACTAGAGGATTCTGTAATAAAAACATTATTTTGTACAATGTTCATATAGTTCTTCATACAAAAACAATCAGTAATCAACTTGAAAGACTGCCTGAAAGAACTGAAGATGACACCTGTAAATATGGATACGCACGTTTTAGTTGTCATAACCTCAACATTTGTGGTTCAAAGGGTCCAGCTGTTTGAAATTGTTGAAAATGGTGAGTTGACTTTTAAAACACATTTGAAAATAACCGTTGTCCAATTGACAGCTGCACATTTTGACAAGATTTTTTTAATCAGTACAATTTAGATTATTTTTATCGTCTTTTTACTATTAATTTGACATAAATGCAGAATTTTCAGAAGTATGTGAGCATCACTATACCACTATACCCGTTGGAAAAACAAAAACAAATATAAATAACAGAAAAAAAATGCTATATATGTAATTTAGACAGTGACTCTATGGTTTTGTCTGCAGTTTCAGGTAAAATAATCATCGGGTGACATTGTTTATCATCTCTCAGATGCCCCATTTCTATCCTGCTGTTGGTGATGCTACTTTGCAATACCACTTCTGAGTAGAGTGTATCGCCTTTAAAACATATGATTGGTTTGTATATGTTTTACCTTTTACAAAAATTGGAGGAGAAAAAAAGCAAAAAACTAATGGACTCGAAAGCTTCTTGGAAATGCAAAATTTAAGCGAACACAACACAAAACGTGATTTTGTTATCGGGACAAACTGAATAGCAGAAAGAGCTGTCAAATTTGAATACTTGGCACTGAACTAGAAAGGACACGAAAATAGCATCCATTATAAACATTTGAATATCTGTCTGAGATGGTTACAGCGTAACGTTCCTCCAAAATTGTCGATCCAGATTTCGTTCGCACTTTTTGAAACTGATTCGTGACTCACTAATGGCATATGGACTTGAAAAGTTAATGTCCTCATACAGATGCTTTATGGGAAACCGGCACCTTGATGAACCTTCTGCATCTAAATGAATAGAGCAAAATTGGTAACTCGGACGGGTTGCAGATGTGCAACTGTTCCAACTTTTAATTCTAATTTTACCCCCCTTTCTTATACTCTGGAATTCTAATTTACCCTTTTGCTCTCTAACTGTATCATTTCATTCCTTTTCTCCCAGCATCCTACCAGCTATTCCTGTACACTTTTAGTACTTTTATGCCTTCCAGAAAGCCACGTTTCAAACCTAAAACCAATGCTACATATTCCTCTTCTTCTAAACACCAAACCACTTCTAAACCCTTGTAATTATAATCTTTCCTGTGCCACTGCTGAAAAAGTCTTCCCTTATCTCTCTATATGCATCACACCACGACAACTAATGACCCACTGTCTCATCTGCCTCTTGTCTAAACACCTTACATTTTTCATTACTACCTGTTGTCTACTTCTTTTTTCTCTTTCGTAGTTTGAAAAAAGCTTGGGTCCCTTCCCTCCATCCCAACACACACTTTTCTTTGTTTTTTTTCTTTAATGCCTTGTATGTTTTTAATATACTCTTTCCCCTGAGTCCTCTTTTCCAGTCCTCTTTTCAGCCCTCTGTAACAGCCTCACCTATATGCACTTTCCAATCATCTACCTCATCATATCCTTTCAATTCATATTTCTTTGCTAACTTATCCATGCCTTTGACCCATTTTGTTTGTTCCTTGACCAGCTCATTGTAAACGTTCCTGTGCCACCTGTCTTCACTTACTGCTTGTAGACACTTCCAGTACTTTAACTTTGCTTTGGCAATCCTCTCTGTGATTTTGTTCCATCCTTACTCTCCTAGGACTGCTTCTGTTGCTGTGCATGGTGGTGCTCCCAGTATCCATTTCCCCATCTCATTCTGTGCTCTTCCATTCTCTATCTCCTTTGCCTATTGATATCACATCTGAGTCAGATATCATTCCAGGCATTACAACTCTTTTGCCTTTATCTTAATGCCTAGGTATTCATGGCCAATAGTCCATTTTTATTCCCATCTGGTTTTCTTCATGCTATTGAATAATTTGCCCACATTTGACGAAATGGCGATGCCCCTCCAATGGGCCAAATTGGCCGCCTTAGCCCTTCTTTGGAATATAAGAAATTCTGAGTCTGTTCCATTTCTTGGGTACTTGTCTTTTCTCAATACCTTGATTGAAAACCAACTGTTAACTATCTTCAATTTCCTCTGGCCCTCTCTTTATGAATTCCATCAAGATATCACCTGGTCCTGGAGCTTTGCCTAATCGCATCTGCCCAACTGCCATTTTAACTTCTACACTTCTGATCCTGCAACAGCTCTCTGCATCCCATTGATCCTGTTGCGCTCTGCTTGAGACACTATTACTGTTCCCTGGCCCAACTGTCGGTTTTAACTTTTCCCAATGCTCCCTTAAAGCTTCCTGTATTTATTCCTTGTTATCTCTCCGTTTCCCTTTGTGCGTGATTCCCTGTGCTTTATTCTGTTTTTGACGATTAACCTATTTCTGGAAGATGACTGACCCTTCTCCCATATTTTCCAATTGTGGTGGAGGAACTGTGATCCCGCCGTCAGCTTTCAAAAATGACAGCGAAGTGTTACGTAACACAAAGTTACGACCAGAACGCAACACATGCAGTTGGCGTTCGTCAGTCATGAAATACTGATACAAAGCAGACAAATATAGCTTTCCACCGAACCTTATTATTGGCATTACAACATATCAAAAAAAAACATAATACCCACCTACCTGCCTAACTCTCTACAAACCTTTCTGCATATCTGTCTGTCTGTATGTCTGTGAGCTTTACGTCTGTTTTTCTGTTCTGTATTTTCTGTGTATCGTATTCATAGTCTTTATGTTTCACGTAGCTTTCGGAGCAAGCAAAATTAGTTCCTGTTATATCATTTACCAGTATATTTTCCATCTGGGGTATTTACTGTAATATGAACAATTAAAGATGTGATATTTACAAACTTAAGATTTTAAACCACACGAATCCACTGTTGATTTCAGCATTAACCCTCTGGATCCATCAGCTTCCCTGAGGCAGTCTGGGCACCGACGAAAGCTGCTGGATTAATCGCCAATATCATTTATTTCACTCTATATAACACTAGTTGAGATAATTTGCGGAAGGGGCACGTTCTAGTAATTTAAATGCAAAAAAGTTGCATTCCAACAGACCGGCATCCGGTGTCTTGCAACCAATAGACAGCAGACCAGGTATGCTTTCCAATACCATGATTGCGGTCCTACGTCCTTTTTCATGCAGTCATTGAACCATACCAGTTATTGATTTCTGACGTCATGTTGTCTCGCAACATGAAATCAAGCACAAACACAGCACTTCTATACGCACACCTGTAGCGTGTTGGGCATTTGCATGTACACCACGGTAAAGGTTTACCAAACTGCAGACATTTAAATCCATTCACGCTTATAGTTTATATCAGGATCCGAAGGCACTAGGCTACTTCATTTGTGTGCTTGATGCAGTTTACTACACTTGTAACGGAAATATCACTCCTGGGCCACCATTTGATCCTTCCAAATTTTTTCATGTTATGCTGTTAAAAATGGAAATTGTGGTTTTATTTAAACACTGCGTACACAAGGCACGCTATTTTGCAGGATTGAGTATCCCAACTTACTTTAACATTACAACTAATGATCTGAAGTAATGAAATTAATATATTTTTATCTAACCAGCAAATCCACATTGAGCCAAACATTTCATGTTTTTCACACCAAGGATATCTGTGAACGCATGCTGTACGAACGTTTGCAAACAATTTTATCGGATAAAATAAATTGATTTGAAATTCGGGTTTTTTATTGTTCTGTTGGGCCTTGAGAGCAGAAGTGTACAAGCTTGTGGACTAATAGTGTGCATAAGGGTAATACGGTATAAACAGAGGACGAGTACCAGTGGATTCAAACCTGATGCGAAAATCAAGAATCTATTGAATAAAATACAGGTCCTTTCTCTAACTCAATATGAAACGTGTTGAACAATGAAAGGTCAAAGCAATTTTGTGAATGACCGCAGTGGCACAAAAGCTGTCTGGAACAAAGGGATTTGTGCGATAAATTCGTAACATAATCTAAAATGAAAACAACAGATGACACAAGTATTTATGTTAATACCTGGTACAGCATTCTAACACAGACTCAGTGAGGCACTTCTGGGAGGCAAGTCGCTGTGCAGGCCAGCATTAGGAGTAGAGGAAAGCGTCAGAAAGTGTCAACTGACATTTTCACATCCTTTATCAAATTAGTCTATAACAAAAGAAAATCTAACCTGTACAGTTTATTCCCTGGTTGCATGCCTTACGCATAACTGTTCATTAGCCGAACTGGTGGAGAAAATGAGAGAGAGAGAGAGGGAGAGAAAGAAACAACTAAAAAAAAACAAAAAAACAAAAGCAAAAACTCCCACTTCTCTTTCAAATTGCCTTCCGATATTACCACTAAAAGTAATGTCTACTACTTGCGCGAAATAGCCCTGGGGTTATATGCGATGATCCGGGAACTTGTACTGCTAATATTTGCATGGACACGCTGGTATGTCTTGATATTCATACGTGCCAGCGAATGTGTCCTTTAGTCATGACTGTGCAAATGTGCTTGAAAAATAGGCGTCTCCTTGTTAGAATTGCGTGATTAGAGCTTCAGTATATATATATATATATATATATATATATATATATATATATATATATATATATATATATATGTGTGTGTGTGTGTGTGTGTGTGTGTGTGTGTGTGTGTGTGTGTGTGTGTGTGTGTGTGGCTGTGTATTTGTGTATTATGTCTTCGTGGTTTTGGGCATTGCCTGCACAAGTGTTCATGAAAAGGTTTACTCTTCAAAACTATTAATTATTGTTTGCAAAAAGTATCCTCGATTATGTTTTAATGCGAAATCACTCAATTTAATTTGCAATTATATGTTCTTTATGTAAGAAATGAAACACACACACACACACACACACACACACACACACATAGTTTGGTTTAAACATATTTATTTTCACTGGAGTACCCAACAGTACAAAATATAACTAATCTAGGGGTTCTCCAGACACGGAGACGCACAAAATGATATATACAAAACGCATAGGACAACACAATGTACAGACATGTGACTATGCACTCAGGTAGACATGCTGTAATACAAGTAAACAACAAACTCAATATTTAAGATTGCAATCCAATAAAAAACATGCATATATATATACAAATAGACTTAGTTACAAGCTAATGCATCCTCAACACAGGGAGCGACTGAAGCGTAGGTTATAGTCTGCTGGACGCGGCTGAAGCACCCTTATATATATATATATATGTATGTATCATCAAGGAGCCTGCGGAAAAGGAGAAACAGCTTGTGGTTTGTGCAGGGACTGTCCATTTTGCACTGTGTAATTTTTGTAAACTAACTTACTAGTTTTGTCTTATGTACATTTTCCCAAAATTTAATATGATTCCCATGTTGTACATACAAATAATACAAATGTAATGCTTAAACTGTACAAATAATCCATATCCTTCATACCCAAAAATATGTGCATAAATGTGACGATTGCATACCATGTAGTTCTGAACAATAAGTGACAATACGGGTCATTTCATATAAAACATTATTGTGCCACTGTCAATGCTTGAACATACCTTAATTTTGTGATAATCTTTCAGAAACGGCATCGTAGAATGTAGTCCAATGTGACTCACAGAACGATGATTTACTATTCACCGCATATATATGTATATATATATATATATATATATATATATATATATATATATATGTATATAGACTTTAAACGTTCCTGTTTTGTCGGAACAAAAAACTAATTAAATTGGTAGGTTTATTTTTTTTTTCTGTTTTGTGCGAATTAATGAATACTTTCCAAATAATAAACAGAGATGTGATGCAATTTTCCTTCTTTTATTCTGTAATATCCATATATTACATTTGAGTCTTTTTGTCCAGAACACGTTCTCTTTGAATTGATATACTTTCATTTAAATGAGACTCCCAAAAAGTGTGAAAGTTTTCCCTGTAACGTTTTGAAGAGAAACAGTCCCAACATTTGTGAATTATTGTTTCCTGGGAAATACCACGAATGCCATCCATTTCACTGTTTTTAGTACCTATTTTGAACAAACATAATTTGTTAACAATTATTCAATGCAAATTGTTGAACTTAGTTAAGCATATATATGTATAATTTATTTCTCCTTATATTTATGAGTTCATATTGTGAGTGGCAATTGAGGAGGAGGACCAGGCCCTATATTTACCCCTTTTGCGAAGAATAGGACAACGAGTAAACAGGACTTGACAGTAGGTACCCTTTAGCTGCATGATCAGGCAGTTCCGGGTGATGTGTGCCCGACCATGCAACGAAGCGAACAGAAGAGAACACCCACGGAATACAAGGGCAGATAGAGGGGGGGGGGGGGGCAAAATTGAATATTCATAATATATATATATACAAATACATAATATCATATTATATTGCTTATCCTCCAAGAAGACCTGCATTTACTTACATTGGACACCGGGGCGCGTATGTATAGCAAATGGACCCAAAATGCCCAAAGATAGGCTCCTGCATCCCCAATCCAACACACACACACACACACACACACTGCAGCACATACAGGACCCTCTGTTGTGTCATGAATTAGCGAATCTCCGTTTTTGGGAACCTAGATGTGGCAATAATGTAATCCTGAACCGCTGAAAAAAATTGCATGCTTGCCTGGAATGTATGTTTCGGTAAAACATGAAATATTGCATGCATTGTAAAAGAAGCATATTTTACAATAACGGTATGTAAGTTCGATCGTATACTTAGCACACGCGAAAAATAATAATGCCAAAGTGTCCTCATTTGCTGACCCGCAGTTACAATGGCAGTAGCTTTAATTCCTAATTTAAATAATCAGAAGTTCAACTGGCTGCTGCCCAGGTGAAATCTGGTGTGAATAATTGATGTAAATCTACTTCTGAAGTTATACAGTTATGAAAAAATTACAGGTCGAGAGGGAATATTTTAAAGTTTCAATTTTAATTGTGCTATGGATCGAGAATCCCTTATATCAAGCGGATGTACATTCCACAGTCTTACAGTCGAAGGAAAACAATGATTTGCTGAATAGGTCTGTTTTTTGTTCTAAATCGAGGAAGATCGGATGACTGCCGTGTATTATATGTTGGTATTTCTGAATTTTGATTTTCATTAATTATTGAATGAAGGGTATTCGGGACTAGATTATTCACTCTCTTAAACATTTGTATCAATTTGGTATTTTTTTCTTCGTTGAGCCTAGGTTTGCCATCCAAGTTTGCATTGGTCGTGCCAGTGAAAGGTCAAGTAACTATTCTTGCACCATCCAGCTGAACCCCTTCTAGTTTTTCTTTTCCAGTTACTGCACACCCACCCCAGATGGCACTTCCATATTCAAGAATTGGTGGTATAAAAGACATGTAAATAGTTTCTAGTTTATGGTGATCAAGGCAGTATTTCAGACTTTTCATAATGCTAACTATTTTTGATGCTTGAGAAGTAATATCGCCTATGTGATCGGACCATCGCAAGTCGGAACGCTAAGTTAGATCAAGGTGCTAATGACTGTTGACATTTCTAAAGTATGACCCTGGAAAACGAGAGGAGGAGGATCTGCAGGGATAATTTTACGACAGATCATTATACTGTCAGTTTTAAAAGCCTTTAAAGTCACCAACTAATCGTGTGACCGTTTTTCAATGAAGACAAGGTCAGATTTTATCAATTTGGCAGCATGAACAAGATTATCTACTGTTAGATATAAGGAAGTGTCGTCAGCAAAAACGTTAATATTGGAATGGACAAAGCTAACAATATCGTTAATAAAGGTGAGAAACAACAGTGGCCCAAATACTGACATTTGGGGTACACCAGCTTAGACTCTTCCACAATTGGACGATTGACCACGCGTTGAGGACGACAACTTAGATAATCAGAAAACCAATTTAGCAATGAACCTTGGACGCCATTTTTATTACGTTCGAATTGCAATCCAACGGCCCAGGCTTTATCAGAAGCCTTGATTATATCAAGAAAAACAATACGTACTTCTTCTTGATAGTCTATGCTCTAGCATAATTCATGGTATATTACAAGTAAACGATTAACGGAGGAATCGCCCGGTGTAAAACCGGGCTCTTGTGCTGATATTAATAGAATATCTCTGAAAAAATTTTAAACAAAAAACAAAACAAAAAAACCCCCAGGTTTCAATACCACTTTCTCAAAGACTTTACCAACACATCTTAACAAAGATAGTGGTCGATAGTTGTTACAGAAGTTTTCTAGGCCCTTTTTATAAAAATAAATTTTGAACTTGAAAGCTTGAAGTTTTGTTTCAATGGTAGTATTGAACCCTGGAAAAAAATTCTTTCTATTGTTGTCTTTCACGTCAGATATCAGGAAATACTTCTTTCCACTTTTAAAGACAAGTCTATATACATCCAATAAACATCTCTGCAAGACAAATCCTCAAAAGGATGTTTTTCCCTGTGATGAAAAAAACTCAATCAAGTATTTCTAATGGCTGCATCATGCTGGCTTTTAAGAATTTGTTTCCATGCATAAGGAATTGTAGACGTATTTGAATATATTCTGAAAAAAATATTCAAATCAGATTGACCTTCAATTTGTCCTGGAGTATGAAATTCAACATTTGCACTTATGATATCACTAATGAACAGAACCCCATGGTCATGCCATTTTTTAAATTTAAAAAATAGCGTCTTTCTGAATCAATATGTTTTCATTAAACTATATGACTTCCTTACGTACAGAGACATTTGTAACAGGTGTAAACGAAGGGTGGAATTCACTCCAAGCTTTTAAGATCTCTTGGTAAAAAGGGGGATGTTCTTCCATATGGTCCCAACAAAGCAACGACTTCGAAAAAGATGAACAATCGATACACCAGGAAAAAACTCTTGTTTGATACTCTTCTAATCAGTCCTTTAATTTCTAAGAATACGTTTCATTCAACTTTTAGTAAGTACTTGACTTTTATTTCAAAGTTAGGAACCTATAATTCTCTACTTACTGGTTTGGGATACATAATATCGCCTTTTACTAGTGGAACGTTATTTCCCCCCTAAAAATAAAATAATTTCTTTTTTCTACTTTTTTAACCAGATTAGGCGTAAATGATAGTGTTGTTCCACTGTAGACTAATTTAGAAATAGCCAATGATTTAACAACTTATATTTTACCAATCTTTGATAAATTGCGCATCTTCCAAATATGCAATATGTCCTTCATTGATTTGCACTTTTCTTCCAGATTGTAGAGACATATATCTTGCACGTCAGCAGTGAAGTGCCAAAGTCTACTGAACACCGCTCTGCGGGATGTTACCTGTTTATCTTCCAATATTCGCATCAATCCGTAAACATTCCGTTTTGTCCAAACTTGTTTTTCAAACCACATACTTTTTCAACATTTTAAAAATATTGTAAAACCCTATTTTAAGAATCTTCATGTGAAACAAAGCATGTTGTGTTATCTACTAGTTGACTTATTTTTATATCTCTGACTCCAATTTGAATACTATTGACGTCTGGATTCACTTTAATTTGTATGGCAAGTTATTCAACTGCTAGTACAAATCAAAATTTAGATAGAGGACATCCCGGATGCACAGCTCTTTCTAAAGAGAAAAATGAAGTTGTATATTCATTATTAATGACACAACCACTGATATCAATATACATTGTTCTCACCCATTTCTGGTTTCGTCTCCAAAATTAAATGCTTGCAAAGATTTATTTAAAAATTTCCAATCCAAAGTGTCATATGCCTTATCAAAACTTAATAGTAGGATCAAACCTGGTATTTTTTTTCTTTTTTTACATTGGTGAAGTTTATAATGTCCGTAATTGATTTGATATTTTCTCCTATGTTTCTTCCCTTTGTGTAACCTGTTCGGTCTGTATTTGTTAATTTGGGCAAATATATTTGTAACCTTAAAGCTAAAACTTTGGAAGCAATTCATTGTCAATATTCAATAAATTAAGGTCTCGAATTTTCAAGTTAAAAAAAAAACTTTTTGCTTCTTTGGAATGAGAAAAACCACACTTCTTCTCTGGTATACAGATAGTGTTCCTGTTTCAAAAGCATAATTGAAACTTTGAACTGCTAATTTTTCAATGTGTTCCCAAAACATTCTGCTGACAAACCATCGATGCTTATTATTTTTAACCTTTTTAATGCGTTTGTACACTCACTCTGAGTTACTAGCTCATTACATCTGAGTTTCTCTATATGTAATAGCTTCGAAATACTTGGATTATATATATATATATATATATATATATATATATATATATATATATATATATATATATATATATATATATATATATATATATATATATTTATATATATACATTAAAATGCGGGATCTTCTATAGCAGAAGATATTATAAGAGTATACCTTTTTATAAAATGACTTTATTATTTCTAAAATTTCTTCAGTATCCGTGATTTCTTCACCATCTTCCGTGACTAATTTGTTTTCACATTTGTTTTTGTTAATTCTTCATTTTTCTTTCTTTCTGAAAATAAAAATGCTTTGAATTTTTTTCTCCGTGCTCGCACCATCTTGCGTGTGAGCGTTTTATGACTCCCTCAATTTGATCACAGTTAATTTTCACGTGTATAAATTTTTACAGTTTTTGTATTTTTGACATTTCACTTTTTGTCTAATTTCACTGTTTGGACGCAATTCCTATTCAAGCAATGTTAAATACTTTATCACCGTGTTTTAATGTTCACGGTCCTGTGCCATCAGCGAAAGAAGCAAAAATAAGAGTACAGCGAAAGTAAAGCAATTTACAGTATTCTTAATTTTATAAAGTTGTTCTTAAAGCAGTACTATTTTATTCTCTGGCTCATCATTTGGGGACTGAGTCGGCTAACTTATAGTGTAAATTTTGTAACCTGACTTCTATATCTTTCTCCTTTTGTCTTCTCTCACATGTTTTTGTGTCTGCAATTGACGACAAAACCCTGCAGTTCACATTTTATTACGTCCCATTTTGAACATTTATTTTTAAAATTGATATACTTTTCGTCTGTATTTTTAATCATTTCTGTAGTTTGTGATACATATTTCTCATATTTTTATAAACTGCTATTGAACTTCCAAAAGCCAGGCCCTTTTCTTTTAAGTGTGTACCTTGAAGCTTCAAACTAATTTAGCAATATGATTTGATGGAAGGAGATATATCACATGCAACAACATGTGAACTTAAAAAATTGGATATGAGCCAAATGTCTGGTCTGCATTGAATTAAACGAGACATGGAATACCATGTGTGTCTGAATATTTCTGGATTATGAACTCTCCGGGAGTCAGCCGACTCAAAATCCTCAATAAAATTCAATAGTTAAGTACGATATAAAGATGAGCTATCCCTTCCACCTTTCCTATCTGGCTTAGGTACTAAAACCGCATTGAAATCTCCACGGATAAAAAAACTATGCAGATTTTCTGATAAATGTGTTCTAAGCCTTGTAAAATTCCAATTTGATGATGTGCATAGTCCTTGGTTAGTGCATTAACATTGTCAATTAACAAAGGTTTCTTCATCTATATCAGTATCAAAAATAAAAAAAAAGAAAAAATCTGTCATTAGGATCATTGATAATTCTTTTGCCATTGTAATTTACTTGGTTGGAAAGTAAAACGACTACACCCCTACTGTCTCTTGAGTCGTGAGAAAAGAAAATATAAGCACCACATTCATTTTTCCATACTATTTCACGGTTGAAACAATGTGAGGTTTTTTTTTGTAAAAAAAAATAATGCCATGATCAAACTCTTGCAACTAGTGAAACACGACTCCACGTTTTTTAATATCAAGGAGGCCCCTTACATTCAAAGAATATAGGTTTGCACTACAAGCACTTGATATCATTTGCATTTTCATTTCAACTGCAGGTATTCGCTATGCTTTTAAATGGTTCCTCAGAACAAACACAAATTGTTGGTATATAGGTACATATAATATTGTTAAATTTAATTTTCACATCTGTCTAAGATTGTAACTCAAAAAGTGTACATCTTCAAGTTGATACAAAAACCATGAGCGACTTGATGAAGTAATCATCATAATATATCGATGGGAACCCTTTCCTTATAAATAAAAATAAGAACAAAAGCAATGGCAATAACTTTACTAGGACACTTTCACTTTGCAACTTGTCGAAAGCGATGGCACATAATTTCGAAACGTTCAGGGAAAGCCGAGTCTTGTGTGAGCAAATCAGATGCATAATTGATTTAGCTTGCATTTTTGATTCTGCTTCTTCAAGGGTTTTGCCTTTAGCATGCATTTAACTTTCGTATATCATATTGCATAAGCCACTTCTCACGTTGGGTTTTTAGTTGTGTTAAAAATGAAATATACTCATTCTGTATGTGACAGTGATTGAAATACGAGAAACATACAAGAATCAGATTATAAGCTGCGATAAATTCTGCATATGATGGTGAGAAAAATCTGGAGCAAAAGAAATGGGATCAAATACTGGTCTGGGACAATAATGTGCGTGTAACAGATAACCCAGGACCTCCGGATCCGTACCATCCATATGTATTTGACCATCTTTTAAACAGAGGGAATGGTAAGCACATTTGTAGTGGTGTATATGCAAAACATGTACTCCATGCGTTCAACACCGTTCTCGTTTCCCCATACATCCTGTTTGTTTTTGCCGTTGTTAAGCAGAGTAACCTGTCAAGCGCAACACGGGTACGGCGATCACTGCAGCTGGTGCTCACACTGACATCTAGTGATGGCAAGCGACACTAATCTAGTGATCCATCTTTGGAGTGTGAGCCATGGCTTCGCAAATATACCGTTACCCATATGTCTCAGTCTTTCGGCTCCGGTTAATATACATATATATATATATATATATATATATATATATGCATGCATGTATGTATGTGTTTGTGTGTGTGTGTGTGTAACCCTAAACCCACAAGATGATGGAATGTCACAGTGGAATGCACTGGTCAAACTTCCTTTGCTTGAGTCGCCGTGAAGAAATATAAGGCAGAAATAGCGTAAAATATCAACGAAAGGACACAAACTGGATTATCATTATTATTATTATTATTATTATTATTATTATTATTATTATTATTATTATTATTATTATTATTATTATTATTATCATTATTATTATTATTATTATCAGCATCATCATCATCATCATCATCATCATCATCATCATTATTATTATTATTATTATTTTGCCTCCTCGTATAAAGAAAGTGTAATGCATCGAAATAAGGAAGAAAATACAGAAATAAACTTTATGATGTCACAATTGTGTCGAATATCAAGAATAGCAGCTTAGAGACGTTGTTATGATTAAAAATAATAAATAATCTTATTTCAAGAAATAGAAAAATAAATGGTAAATAAAAGGAAATAAAAATGTTCATTGAAAAACATTGTAAACCAGTTGTACAGCATGCATCCAGTTTATAGAACATCTGTCCTTCACAGTTAGAGGGCAAACTTTCCAAACGTGATACAAATCATAAGACAAGTTCATGTTTTAGGCCTACGTGTAAAACTTTTTTTGGCAAACACACACAAAGTCACATTTAAATATTTTCATATGCATATCTAAAATGTCAGAGTTCGGCCATTTAAGTATTTTCTTCTTTATTTCATATTAGAGAAACTGGATGCAGGTGGTCACATGACCAAGTATGGCTGGTATAAATACCTCAAGGAGCTGGCTGTTCTTCAGCCAGCCTGGGGTTGTATTGCGGAGAAAAGATTGTATTGTAAGGCTCGTCAATACAAGATTTTATTATCTTACAACCTCATGTTTGCTCTTCTCTCTGTTTGGTTTTGTTTTGTTTGGTTATTTGGCCCCTAAAGTATTCATTTTCCATTTCCTATATTATTCACATCTTTTATATTCTGTTTTTGGCATTTTTAGATGATAACTGATCTCTCTCATAAGTTGTATTGCATTTATTTATAATCAAACCATAAACTTCTATTTTATGGTCTCTTTGAAACTCAGTTAAAAGAATAAAGTTTCTCTCGGATAATAAATGAAACAGGAGGAACTCACACATTCAATCAAATAGTTGAGACATTGGGCGTCAAGGGAGCAAGGGGCCTTCAAAACGAAAAAACGTACAGTGGACGTGTCATCGGAAATTAAGTTTAGCCAACATGGTTGACTTCCAAGGGTAGACTTCCTGAATGCTTTGGAGATTTACATGCATGATTTTAAAACAGGGTGTTCTCCTGTCCGAGCATCTTTGAAACAAAATGCTAGAAAATATGCATTCATTGACTTTGGAGAAGACGAGTTTTTTGGTTACTGACCAACACGGCTTTCCAGAAATTGTAAAATATCAGGCCTCAAAGTTCTTGAAAAAAAACATGATCAAGGTTCGTGTTTATGTGAAACAATTAAATTTATACGCTATGAAACTGATGGGGTAAAGGTTAAAAGTGTAAAGAAATAGAGGGGCCTACAGTGGAGCTTTGTTGTGTCTCCAGTCACCTTGGGCGTGCTTCAACAAGATGCTATCATATTTCACCTTCTGTTGCCTAATTGGAAAAGAACAGTTAACAAGAAAAAACGTATAATACACAAGTCCTTGTTTATTTCAAGTTTGTATCGGTTTTCTGGCATCAGGAACAGTACGTACTACATGCAAATACGATACGTGGCTTCAATCGATTGCTTGAAAACATAAATCTGCAGACCGTAGGAGTTCATCCAATAAACTCAATGTGATAACGAAGCAATCGGCGAGCGGTTTTGAATAAGAAGAGTTTTTAGGATTTGCCAAAAAAAAAAAAGAAAAAAAAATAGTGGAGCATGACCATTTGAACAATCCTGGCGAGAATGACGCAAGGTACATTGCCACCATGTTTGAAGTCAAGATGGCTGATAATTTCGAAGAAGTCAGCCCAGCTCTGGCGTCATCCCGCAAGATTTTAGGATTTTGTTAAAAATGGAGATGACGCAGAGTGGCAATAAAACAATAAAAAGAGTGCAATCTTAGGTAAAATGACCAACTAAGGAAATGTTTGCTTCAACACTGAAAATAACATAAGCTAATATGGGTATCTACCAAGTTCCAACTTGAACATTCCCAAATAAGGAGAACTTATAAAACAGGACAGGGGTAATTAAATGTGTTTCCCCACTTTATCGGGATTCGGGTGGACAAATTCTTCGGGTGGGCAAACGCCAGGCTTACAAAACAAGGCCTACTTTGTTACAAAACTCACTTAATTGATAACATTTCACACAAGTCTTGCAACCCACTATGGCAAGCCATGACCGCAAAAATAAATTTCTCATTTAAAACAAAATAATTATAAATAAAACAGACAAAAAAGGTAAAACAAAACAGATATTTCTCATTTAAAACAGAATAATTATTAACGAAGCAGACAAATATAAATCAAATCAGATATTTCTCATTTAAAACATAATAATCAAACATAAAACAGACAAAAAATAAAAGAAAAACAGATACCTTTCTCATTTAAAACCGAGTAATCATGAATTAAACAGACAAAAAATAAACAAAACAGATATTTGTCATTTGAAACAAAATAATTATAAATAGATCAGACAAAAACAAAGAGAAACAGATAATTCTCATTTAATCAGGACGATTATAAGTAAAACAGGCAAAAATAAATAAAACAAAGCAGACAGATATGATAAATAAAACAAGGCATTTTTAAACAAAACATACAACAAAAGAAAACAGGTGTCGCTGCTAAATGACACAGGCAATCGCCAAATAAAACAGACTACTTTGAAAGAATCTACAGTAAGTCAAAATCTGATTCAGTAAGGACATTTGTAGGCACTGGAAGGGTCTAAAAGCCGGAACAAAACAGTACACTACATGACCGATCATAACTGTTGCCCTTTTTTCAAATTGATAAAAAATCTACCTACCAATTTATCAGGATCGTAAACCTACAAGAAAGAGCACTTTCACACATACAATTGAGAATAAAAATATTGGCAGTCTGAATTCGAATCCTTTTTTCTACCCCTCACCATGATAACAATCATGCCTTCTATTTCACACCCGCATTTGCTGTCAGCATAGTTAGCACAAAATCCCAATTTGTGATAAATTCTCCCTGAGATATGTTCTGATGGATCTTGATTTACGTTTTAACAGTGAAAAATGTCCTGTGTTTTGCATAGAAATAAATTAATACATAACATTCGATTTTGTTATCTTATTTACCAGCTCTTCGATCCGCCCAGAGACAGCTGGGCCGGCGTGACGTCAGTGGAAAAAAGTGGTGCGTCAAGGTGTCGAAAATGCGTATGAACTGATCAGTGCTAAATGTGGGCTGCAACAAGTAAAGATATCTTTGCTTTGTTTCAGACCATAAACTCCACTAGTAAAGTTAACTTGTAACTTTAAGTGACCGCAATTGCAACGCAAACAAAGGTGAAATATATAGTTGAATGCCAGCTAATGAACAGTTACCAAGAGATGTTTGCAGGCGGATACCCCTTTGTTCCAGGAAGCATTCTTATTTAATTTACTTCAAGTGGTTCATCGTGTTTAGTGGGGAAGTAAACATATTCTACCGCCAGTGTCAGTATTTGCAAACGCATCTAAGACAAAGAACTAAAGAAATCACACTACAGGGCACAAGTTGGCTTTAATCGCGTCTAAACTGATCCTAACGGTCTCTTACGCAACATCCAGGCTCTTGAAGACAAAGAAGTCATCGAAATCACACTACAAGGCACAAGTTTGGTTTAATCGCGTCTTAACTGATCATGATGGGCTCATACGCTACATCTATATCTAAGACAAAAAAACTCCCCGAAATCACACTACAGGATACAAATTGCTATGATCGAGTTTAAACTGATGTTAATGGCCTCATACGCTACCACTAGGGACACCTAGTGACTAAAGAATGAACTAACCGTGTACTACATTGCCTGGGGACTGGAGGGTGGAAACCCAGGTGCCAGGTTATTCTCGCCCAACTATACTGTAGACCAGGCAGGCTTTCCAATAACCAGCACTGTGGTCCAACGTGCTTTCTCATGCAGTCATTGAGCCAAAGCAGTTACTGATTTCTGACGTCACGTTGGCTCACAACATGCGATCAAGTATAAATAAAAGACTTCCACAGGTAAACCTTTAGCGTTGAGGGCTTTGCATGTACACCACGACAAAAGTTATCGTAGCTGGACACATTAAAACCCATTCACACTTACAGTTGATATCAAGATCCGAACACACTAAGTTGTAATTATTGTGTGCTTGATGCAGTTTGCTAACTGCACCTGTGACGGAAATATAATTATTGTGTGCTTGGTACAGTTTGCTTCATCTCTGACGGAAATATAATTATTGTGTGCTTGGTACAGTTTGCTTCATCTGTGACGGAAATATAATTATTATGTGCTTGGTACAGTTTGCTTCATCTGTGACGGAAATATAATTATTGTGTGCTTGGTGCAGTTTGCCACACCTGTGACGGAAATATAATTATTGTGTGCTTGGTGCAGTTTCCCACACCTGTGACGGAAATATTACTCCCTGGCCAGCACGTTATGCTCTAAAAATTAAAAATTCTCATTTTATTTTAACACTACGTACACAAGACAAACTATTTCGCAGGGTTGAGTGTACCAACTACCATCCAACCTTAACATTACAACCAATGATGTGAAGGAATGAAGTTGATGTATGTTATCTAACCAGCCAAGCCAAATTTAGCCAAACATTTCATGTTTTTTCCCACAAAGCAGATCTGTGAATGGATGCTGGATCAATGTGTGAAAACAATCTGATGGTTAAAAATTGAATTTGTTAAAAAATTTGGTTTTTCAATGTACAGTTGGGTCTTCACGGCAAAAGTGTACGTGCTGGTCTAGCAGGTGGTGTGCGTCAGGGTAATACGTCTACAGAAAGGACGAGTATCAGTACAATCTTGATCCGAACACCGAGAATCTACTGATACAAGTCATTTCTTTCGCTTCATGCAAGACGTGTTGAACAATAAAAGGTCAAAGTAACTTTATGAATAACCGCAGCCGACCGAAACCTAGAACAAAGGGATTTGTGCGATACATTCGTAGGAAATAATGTAAAACGAAAACGAGATTACATTTACTAAGTATTAATATTAATACCAGGTTTTGCATTTTGACACTGCGACGTTCATGAATTTGTGTCCATAAAAACAAAAACAAAAACGTATTGTTTTTCAGTGGGATTCGATATTACTCTGAGGAACTGGATGAAGACTTCGCTATGGGGTTGGCTTATCAATTATTTGCAGGTGAAATGCCTGATTGTAACATAGACATCTTGAGTAAAAACGAAATGAACAACAAAGCAAGCAAGACAATTTGATGGTGCGCACCAGCCTTGCCTGCGCACATAGACTCAGTGAGGACGCTTCTTGGAGGCCAGCATCAGCCTTGAGCACGAATAAAGGAAACCGTTAGAAAGTATCATCTGGTATTTTCACACCTTCTGTGAAATTTGTCCATTGAAGAACCGCAAATACAACCTGTACATGTTATGCCCTGGGTACATGCCTTACGCATAACTCTTCATTCGCCGAGCTCGTGAACATAACACTTTTCTATTGCCTTCCGATATTACCAATAAAATTAATATTTACTACTCGCACGTAATTGCTTGGGGGTTTTGTGCGATGATCCGGCAAACTATAGGCCTATTGCTAATGTTTGCATTGAAACACTTGTATATTAGTCATTGCTCATCTTTGTCCTTATTCCAATATTTATGGTAAGGCAATGCCCGTTCCTTTGTTGCCCATACATTGCCTGTGCATTCAGTGTGTCAAGCCAATTAGTATAAAAAACAAGCCTCGTCGCATCAACAATTAACACGAAGAAGAGCATGGCATTTAGTTGTAATACCAGTTCGATAAGCCAAACAAGGCAGTCAGGGCATAAAAT
>OZ026620.1:57783356-57940856 GCA_964020975.1 Hermodice carunculata
TGAAAGCACACCTTTCAGAAAAAGCCAAACTAAAGAAAAATACTGAGTTCATTTATTACTGATGTTCATTATGATGGTGCTGTGCACAGCTTGTGTCAAGTTGTAGTAAATATACTGTGATATTTCATTTATTTTTATTTGCAAATACTTTTGTCAGCATTTTAACTTATTACTGAAGGTATTTACGTGTATTCACTTGGCTTGATTGCCTTGCTTATTTCCATTGGGGTCCTGGGGATAAATATTAGGGTCAAAATAACCGAACAGCACCAATAGTTTTATTTTTGCCCCTATTTTTTTATACCCAGGACCCTAATGGAAATAAGCAAGGCAATCAAGCCTGCTTTCTGGGGTATCCTGATGCCAGTCTGTTTGCAAGTTCCTATAATCATTTGATTTTTTTTACATGCGTATTTTATCTTTTTTACTCCCTGATGTTATTTCCTAAGTTTATTGTGATGCACCCTGTGTATTTTGATGTGATACCTTATGTTTGTCAAGTTTCATTTTATGTACACATTACTCTGATTTATCTTTATACATTGTGGAATTTAACTTTAGATCACGCATCTTTTGTTGACGTAATTGTCTGTACATGGTTTTGTATATTTTATATATATATTTTTTTTTTTGCTAGCTTGTTTTCTGTTAGGTTAAACCCCCAGGGGCTATCGGTAGCAAATAGCGGCCTATAACAATTACAAGCTTGCCTAATTGTACTTGACATCTGGTTAAAAAAATGTTATATTTTCATTCCATTCTCTTGACTTAAATACTCAAGACTTTCATTCTTTTCTGAGTTGCCCCATAATTTTGCTGTAAATATCCATAGATTATTAGAAAGTTTGGCTACAATAATTTACAGTTTTTAGACGTGTCCATTTTGTTACTTAACTTTATCTTTTGGCATCTTTCTGTTTTAATATTCACTTTCAAACATTTTATGCTTACATGCTTTCTGTCAGGTTCAACCTCCCTGGGACTATCGGTAGCAAGCACCGGGCTACAACAGTTACATGTTTGCCTAATTGTACTTAAAATCTTGTTAAGAAAAACTGTTTTGATAACATGTTTTTGCCATAAATGCTAATGACTTTCATTCTGTTCTGACATGCCTAAATGCGCATTTACTCAATATTAAAACATTACTCAAAATTGAAAGTATTTTCTCAAATGTCACAAACCTTACACATTGCCTTGATACATTTACTCAGGGTTGGCAGTGAAATAGAGCTTAATTGTTTGAGGAGCAGGTGTCATCATGGAGTTTGTTTTACATTTCTGGTGCAGGATGTACATTGTTGCAGCCCTTGTCAGGATTTCCATTGGTTTGTACATGTGGTCTAGCTGCAACTGTTTATTTTACTATTATTAGGACTAAATATAATGCCCGAGCTTGTTTACACTTCAGTTATACACTGACCGGTGGTTTAACTAGGATAAGCCGTCCGGCTAGAAAGGGTACATATTGGTTCAGGGGTAAGTCAAATTGTTCTTATCTGAACCTCTACTATACAAATTTAGTAATTATGTTTTGTTTGACAGATATCCTTCTTTCATAATGAAGCTCTGTATTTATAAGCAAAACTTCACGTATTTAGCTAATTCATCATTTGCCACGTTCATGTTTATTCATTATTATGTGGGTTGTCTTTGCTGAATATTTAGCTTAGACAAGGAGCCGCTACTCAGAGAGACATGTACGGGTAATAGGGTCCGAAACATGTTGAGTAGTTACCCGCTGAAGACTTTAATTTATTTGGGCTAATACAGCCTATGTCAAAATTTTACAGAGGGACGTTTGCAATATGGACAATAGTTCTTCCATATGTGTATAGGTTAGACAGGGACAGGTTAGCTTATGGAGAGTAAAGAGTTCGGACTGCGGAATAGGGTAATGACTACTAGGAAGTAGTTCTGGGCAAAAAGACACAAATGCAATAGACCATGTCAGAAATTTCACCACCAGATGGCTCTGGGGTACTATACACCCTAGCCTGACTGAGTGCCCACTAGCTAGGCATGGCAGAGTATGGGAGGTGGACAGTCTTTGAGTAGAAACAGGAACTAATCAAGAGAGGAGCACCAATTAAAGGCAAAAAGTGTGATTTAGTAGAAAGGTAAGTACTTGCTGATCAGTTTCATATATTATCTTACAGGAATTTATCCCAAGATTATAAGTTTAGTCACTTTACTCCGATGGGTTGAACCAGCAGTTTACATCACTGGTCATGTATTGCTGTGTGTGTGTGTATAAATACCTCTCTTGGCCACACACAATTCTGTGACAAGTCAAATTATGAGACTGTGATTAAAAGTATAATTAATGTTCCATAAAGAGAGACTTTCATAGCCATACATACATTATTTTGAATGTGGAATAACCTGGTCGAAGTGCACATAGGCCACCAGTAGCCTGACCTGAGCCAAGCCTCTGGGGCCCTGCCAGTAGCTTGTATATTGGGTCACTCCAGGGGATAAGCAAGGTGTTAATGCTGCTGTTGTCTAGTTCCTCTGGGGAGTGTGCTTTGTTGGTGTGCTGTGTATACAAGACACTTGTTGGTAATGTGTTTGTCCAGAATAACAATGAGGTAAAAACACTGCATACTCAAAGGCAAAGATGAAAAACTAAACAAGAAAAGGAAAAGTAACTTTATGTCCCCTCCAGTTTGAAAGTTTACCCTTTTCCTTACATTTGAACAGCTTGGCTGCCCTTCATTACCTCATACAGTTAAGTTGACACTACACATATTTAGTCTTGCACTTTTTTTCAGACTTGACGCATATGACAGAAATAACAATTTTCATTCTGAACCTATACTCAGTCTGAAAAAAGAAACACCCCTTCCTCAATGGCCCGACCAAGGATTCAAAACCATAACTGAAAGCACACAAAACATACCGCCAATGCGCATGTCCCATCCCAAAGTTACTTTTCCTTTTCTTGTTCAGTTTTTCATCTTTGCCTTTCAGTATGCAGTGTTTTTACCTCATTGTTATTCTGGACAAACACATTACCAACAAGTGTCTTGTATACACAGCACACCCATAAAGCACTCTCCCCAGAGGAACTAGACAACAACAGCATTAACACCTTGCTTATCCCCTGGAGTGACCCAATATACAAGCTACTGGCTGGGCCCCAGAGGCTTGGCTCAGGTCAGGCTACTGCTGGCTTATGTACACTTTGACCAGGTTATTCCACATTCAAAATAATGTATGTATGGCTATGAAAGTCTCTCTTTATGGAACATTAATTATACTTTTAATCACAGTCTCATAATTTGACTTGTCACAGAATTGTGTGTGGCCAAGAGACAACACACACACAGCAATATATGACCAGTGATGTAAACTGCTGGTTCAACCCATTGGAGTAAAGTGACTAAACTTGTAATCTTGGGATAAATTCCTGTAAGATAATATATGAAACTGATCAGCAAGTACTCACCTTCTACTAAATCACACTTTTTTGCCTTTAGTTGGTGCTCCTCTCTTGATTAGTTCCTGTTTCAACTCAAAGACTCTCCACCTCCCATACTCTGCCATGCTTAGCTAGTGGGCACTCTGTCAGGCTAGGGTGGATAGTACCCCAGAGCCATCTGGTGGTGAAACTCATTTCTGACATGGTCTATTACGTATTATGTGACTGGCACTGACGTAAATAAAACAAAATCAAATCAGATCTGCGGCAACTAAAATCTGGAGCAAAACATTATGGATCAAATAATGGTTTGGGACGAATGGTCACATAGATAACAGATAACCCAAAACCTCCGGATCCGTATTAGATCGAAGTGTTTGATCCTGTTTTAAACAGAAGGAATCGTTGGTATAATTGTAGTGGTGTATATGCAAAACATGTACGTCATACGTTGAACACACGATCTCATTTCCCCATGCATCCTGTTTGTTTTGGCCGTTGTTATGCACTGTGACCTGCGAAGCGCAACGCGGGTCCGTGCGATCAATGACAGATGGTGCTCACACTGACATCTGGTGGTTGCAAGTGACACCAATATAAAGATCATCCTGGGGTGCGAGCCATGGCTTCGCAAATACGTCGTTGCTCACATGTCTTGGTCTTTCGGCTTTCGGCTCCTGTCGATGTATATATAACCCTACACCTATCCTGGGGCTTTGTTCTTCATTGTATACATGAATAACCTGGCTCTAGAAGTGTCAAAGTCCCAGTTGAAAATGTACGCTGATGACACAACACACTCTGTAGCATGCAATTTTGTACACGTTGTAACAGGTCAATTCTGTCTGAAGAGATTTGTCACACATGCAGTAGGTTAAGATAAACCGCATGGTCTTAAACACTGACTGTTTCCATGTTATTATGTTGTAGACTAAAACTGAAACAAATGAAGGCCTCAACAGAGGATGGTTACAAAGTTATTCACTCTAAAGTCTAATCATCAGTTTGACGTAGTCCAAACCCACTACTTGTTGACCCTCTTTCACTTGGGAGATCCAAAACATGAACTGTTTGCAAAAGACTGAACAGAATGTTTCGATTCAAACAAAGTCAAACATCTTTTGCCGTTTTACAGTAAGGTACAATTATAAAAAAGGATGAGCTGAGTTCAGCCAATCATTGATTATGGGTGCACGCGGTTTGGGGCAACTGCTCAAAACAAAATCTCCAGCGGATACACAGCTTCATGAAAATATTTGGACGCTCCAAATTGACATTAACAAATGCCTAGAAATTTCAACTGCTGTAATATTCAGCAAACTGGGCTGGTTACCATCCAACGAGCGTATAAAATATCTCACATGTCTGTTCGTTGGCCAATGTTTTAATACTTTGGTGCTGAAAATACCTCTCTATGTGCAATGAAAGTTATGTGATTCATCTTCTTGTACTCTTCATTGCGTATTACATGTACAATGTACACATTGTTACTTGATAGATACGCTGTCTTTCATCAGCGATGCAGTTCTGCAGCTAGTATCCTAGACTGAGAAGAGCTAAACTTGCAACGCTGTGATTCTGTGGGAAAAATATTAAAAATTGTCATTTGTCAGCGACACAACTCTACGGTTACTTAAATTTGAAGTTTACCAGAATGCGTTATGCTGCTGTGTGCGTTAAGTGTTGCACCTTCATGCTGCACGATACTGGCCTGATAATGATATAAGCTATTGTATAATAGTTATTCGATACCAGCTGTTTGTTCTATGTGGCAATCAGCCCAGATGGCCAAAGGAAGAAAACGTATTTGTCTGTGTAAATGTCCTGGCACACTGAAACGCTGTTCAACATGTTTCCTTGGCATCCTTACGTTGTATACGTACTTGTTATCATGGGCCTGCTTTTATTTTTGTTGTTGACTGATAATGTTTCTGTGTTTACATTGCCCTATTTGACGTGGAATAACTTTATACTTATTTGGATACATATATACCAATGGTTTAAATTATTAACCGATGTTACGTGTCACTTTCGTTGCGGTGTTGGAATCGTAACCAACGGTCGCCAGTCATATGTATTGTTTGTAAACGTTGTCATTTTAGCAACAATAACAACGTATGAAATGTATACCCAGACAAACCGCCCAGTTGTATTTTTATCTTCAGTATGTACCGATGTTTATTGTGTTTTAATGGTTTCAGTGTTTATTGTTTGGCTTCTGTTTCCCTATGGGATTTGACTTGAGTTTTTGGTTGCGATTTCTATGTCAACACATATTCTGTTACATGTTGGAGCATTGGCGTTTACATCTGTTTCATAATTTTTCCTGCATTTGTTTAACATATTTGTGACTTCTATCACTGCTGACAAAGTATGGTATCTCCTGTTAAAGTTATGGTGTTACTTTTTTTTGTCAAGTTGTTATATGTATTCCTTGTGCTTCAGCATCAGAGCAGTCATGCATGTATATTCCGGCCGTTATTCATTTCATATCCAGTTTCCACCCCCTTTATTTTGGACATTGTACTATCACGTATATCTCGATTAATGTGATGGAATCCTTCATACATAAAAGATTGATATTGGCTGCAAAATATATGCCATTGTACTTAACGTGTTTAGTTCTTGTGTTCATACTGAGGTTAAAAGTCGTGTCGTGTCATTACTTATGCATCTTAACTGACGTGCAATTATTTACATCACATTGTATACTCCGATCACTTATTTGTTCCGTATATGACTGTTACTTCGAACAATAAATTGATGAAACTCGGGCAAATTGCTCAGCCTATATATATGTCTCACCATTTATTTGGCCACGTATATCTCAATTGCTGTATATTTTACTTCTTTGAACCTTTCAGACAAAAAAAGAGCATTGCCACTGATTCATATTTTGTTCAAAATTCTGCATAGACAGCAAATGAAGTTCACTGTTCATAAATGTATTTTTCACTTGTCTTCTACTGATACTCTTAGCGCGAATGTTCATAAAATCCCAAACCTTGTATAGCATTCTAAAGACATTTCAATTTACCATTTAAATATACGGAGTATGTCACAGACAAACTGCGGTGTATCCGTACAGATATCGTCCCGGAATTTGACGTAAATTCTCTCGCAAAATCTTTTCCTTTCTCCATATTCTTTAGCCAATAATAAAGGTATACCTGACTATCATGGTATTATTAGAAAAGATGTCTTAATGAGGTAGGCAGTGCTGTTGCACTGTATGTATCCAAATCCTTGCACATTAGTGGACGACTGGATCTTGAGTTAACTGATGGGGAGATTTCATGGTGTGAGATTAGGCTTTAGTATAGTAAATTTTTATTCGCTGTCGTGTATAGGTCGCCAAATTCCCTGATTTCTTTTTTGAGTAAGTTTGAGGAAAGTCTCGACCTGGCGAAAGGCACAGGTATTCATAATATTATCTTAATATGAGGTTAAAATTGGGATTTTCAAACGCCATGAGGTCAGAAGCTTCATCAATTTGCCAGAATTAATAATCTTACTGTACATGTAAATGGACCCATGTGCATTACCGATCACTCAGCTACATGTTTAGATCAAATCCTATCTAACATTCCTAAGTATGTACGTGAGAGCTATGTGCTTACTCCAATTTCAAACTGCGATCATAGAGTTGTAAGTGCTAACCTCCTGTTTTGGAAAGCGAGATCACACATCCAAAAGACGCATTTGGGACTATGGTAAAGCAGACTTTGAGGTTTTCAGAACATATCTTCCAAGTTTGGGCTGGAATTCATTTATTTATTTATTTATTTATTGAATATATTTATACAGCGTGACCCGTTCAGCCATGGGCTGTTCTTCCACGGGGCACTGTTACAGAATAAAACATACAATTGACAACTGATCAAAACAAATCAAGGATACATATAAAATTACAAGTAAATATATATAAAATATGTATGATAAAAGTTAACATTGCAACACCTTGTTCAATTAAAATAATATTGTTTAAGTCCAGTTTTAAAATCTTCAATATTATTCATCTCCTTTAAAAAGTCGGGAAGATTGTTCCACAACATAGCACTATGATAAACAAAAGATTTCTTAAAACTCTCCTTGCGCGGAAAGGGAATAAAAATATCGAGCCTATTTGACAATCTTGTGTTATAGCTGCCGATGTCTTTGACTAGCGTAATTTGGTCACAAAGGTAGTTTGGGGCTAAACCATTGACACATTTATAAATTAAAACCGTCGTGTGAAATTTTTGCCGCTCTTCCATGGTTGGCCATTTTAATAGTTTAACTAATTCTTCCCCTCTCACATTAATATAATCATAATTCTTTTTAATTACTCGAGCAGCAGCGTTGTGAAGTCTTTGAGCAATCTTCAATCCCTTGACACATGATCCCCATACAGTGATAGCATATTCAATACTAGGTAATATTGTGACCTTATAAATTAATTCTAGTACACTCTCAGGTAAACTCTTGCTCAAACGTTTTAAAATGGCAATTTTAGACATCACTTGTACATGTATTCTTTTTGAATGAATAGACCAGTTTAGACGATCATCCAAATACACTCCTAAATATTTTGCTTCATTGACTTGTTGTATTTCCTCTCCGTTCATATAAAGACTAAGTAGTTTGTCATTACTGTAATTCTGGGTTATAAGCATACATTTTGACTTCCCGGCATTGACTGACAGTTTATTTCTGTTGTACCAATAGCTAACACTGTCCAAACTATCCTGCATAGCAGAATTTACTTCTTCCACGTTAGAGCCGGTCGTGTAAATTATAGTGTCATCGGCAAACAAATTACAAGATCCATTCTTAACGTACTGAACAATGTCATTTACATATAAGAGAAAGAGGGAAGGGCCGAGGATAGATCCTTGAGGGATTCCTATTTTTACACTACGTGGTCCAGATGATTTGCCATGACATACTACAATCTGCTGTCTTTGAGATAAGTAAGAAGAGAACCACTGAAACTCATTGTCGACAATGCCAAATTTGCCCAATTTGAAATTTAAAATGTCATGATTAATGGTGTCAAAGCATTTTTGAATATCTAAAAAGCAAATTGCCGTAATTAAATCATCATTAATGTTACTTAACCAGTCATCAACCACTTTGTGTAGACAGGTTTGTGCTGAATGTCTTTTCAAATATGCAGATAGCTCCGTACTGATGAAGTCATGGAGTACAAAGTAATCAAGCAACTGCTCCTGTATAGCTTTTTCAAGTAGCTTGCTAACATGAATACCGACTGAGATCGGTATATAGTAATTCATGTTTTGTTTCTGAAGATATGGATTTACGTTTTGATTCCTGGTCCACATTGTTTATGGAAACTGCTGAACAATCAATCCAAAACAAAAATATTGAAGTTAGACCACATGATTTATCTTGGTACAACTCCCGCCTGCGTTCACTTAAACGTCAGTTTAAAAGAAAATACGAGAATGCTAAACATCAAAATTTTAATACCCATGCATGGACATCTTTCTGTCAAGTTCGAAACCATTATGAATAACAGCTTAAAACTGCTCTGGATGAGTACAATACTAAGCTTTGTGAGGACCTCAACAACCCTTCAAAGAAAACCAAAAGTTGGTGGCACACAGTAAATATGTTTTGAACCAAAATCAATCTTGAAACCCTCTCTCACACATGATGGCAAGCACATTTCTGATTCCATGTTCAAAATGAAATCTGAATTTCTACCTTCTAATACAATGTAACATTGATTCTATAACGGCCACTTTACCCGAATGTACTGATCCTGCTGCATCTACTCTTGATACCTCTTTATAAAAACAATATAAAAAGGCCCGGAGAATTCATGTAATAAATACAGGCCCGTGTCTCAACTCAGCTGTGTTGGAAAAATACTTGAAAAGATAGCTTTTAAGCGTGTATTTTTTCGGGACATTTTTTTATCAATCTGGTTTCATAAAGGGGCACTCGACCGTGAATCCGTTGTTCCTCCTCTATCGTGACTTATAATTTGCTATTGATCTTCAAAAAGGAGGTACGAATCTTTTTTTTTTTTTTTTTTTTTTTTTGATATTAGTAAATTAAAAGCTTTTCAAAAGGTTTCGCGTTCTGGCATTTTGTACAAATAAAAAAAGAGCAGGTGTTGAGGGGAATCTTTACGATTGGTTTTCGGATTATCTAAATAATCGCAACCAATGCGTAGTTATTCAAGGCCAATCCTCCAGTATGGGTAAAATTTGTGCTGAAGTGCCTGAATGTTCCTTGCCGGGGCCTCTTTTGTTTCTTATTTATATGAAGGATATTGTGATTCTTGTTCGTCCTAATAACATAGAAGTGTTTGCTGATGACTCCTCTCTGTACTTGAATATTGATAATCCCTTTGCTGCCGCTGAAATTATGAAATCGGATCTTGCTGATGTTAATCAATGGTCCAAAGTTTGGCTTGTGACTTTTAATGCTCTACAAATTGACTTCATGCTTATCCCTCGTTAGACAGACCAAATTAATGATCCACCTATTCATTTTAAAGGTTATGTATTGCAAAATGTTACCCATCACAAGTGGCTTGAACTTACAATACGCTCAGGTTTAAGGTGGTCAGATCACATCACTGAAATATCTAACTAATCTGGTAAACTGTTTAAGATTATGAAAAACTTGAAATTTAGATTGGACATGAATGCAATGAAACTATATTTCTACTGGTTTTGTCAAGCTGATTCTCGAATATGGTAGTCAGGTGTGGACTGCCTGTACGGTATTTGACAAGGAAAAGCTGGAAAACGTTGAATTTAATGCTGCTCGTATCGTTATTGGCACAATGCACAGATGGAGCAATGCTAAGCTACACTAAAAAACCGAATGGTCAACGCTAGCCAAACGTAGAGAAATATGAAAGTTGACACTAACAAGCTCGATCCTGATGCATTGTACCCATTCTTCTTACTGCTTCTACTAAAACCTATCAAACTCGTCAGCAATTAAATCCTCCACATTTCCGTGCTCATACTGAACTCTTTGATTGTATATTTTTTTCCCTCGACTATCAGGCTGTGAAATCATTTACCTCTAGATATCAGAAATTCAGCGTCAACCAAAATATTCAAATCAAATATTATAAAGCCAAATGTCAGAGCTATCGAATTCCTTGATTATGCAACTTTGGCATCAGATTCCCTGCAGTTGAAACAGTCGCCTTCGTCTAAGTGCTAGTCAAGTAAATTCCACTTGTTTAAGGCGGGAAAGATGCACCTTCATATGTGGTATGTCCTGTCAAGATGTTTGGCATTATTTCTTTATTTTTCCTATTTATGATGTGTGAGCGATCAGTTCTCCATACTACGATTTCCCTCTATGCTCATTTAATATTACAGGCACTTTTATAAGGCTGTCACGAATTTTCTCTCCAAGAAAATAGTTTGTCTTTTCCAACAGTGCATGAGTTTATTTCCGAAACTGGCAGCTTCAAACCAGCAGGTATTGGTTAAATCAATAGGAAAACGATCACGTATCGGATTCTATTGCATTGCTGGCTTGTGGTACATATTTTCAGACCTAATATCATATAAAATTACATTGCCATACTATCTGTTACGTCATTGTGTTTTTCATCTTATAATTTGTCTGATGCGTCTAGTTTTGTCCATTATATGTTGTCTATTCTCGCAAGAGAGATTCAAATGGGGCTTTGCTCTTTTCCCAATAACTGAAATAATTGCATGGTATGTTAGTTTTGATGTATTTGATCAATAAAATATGTTTGAATCAAAATAACTTGCTGGCTATTTTACTTTATCCAGGACAATACACAGGTATGATATACGCCACAGTATTTCCTTGGGTTTTGTACTGTCCCTGTTTAAAAACTGGTTAAGGGGCTAGAACTTTGCTAGCTCAAGGAGCAGAACTGTGGAATGCCCCAGATGTTTATATAAGAAAAACTCCCACAACAGACTGTTTTGAAGAGAGGTACAAAAGATACATTAACAATTTTATCTACCAGAGGCAATATCCCTGGCTGTACAGTTAATATTTACAGCTTTTTCAGAAAGGATTTAATATCTCCTGCATGTTTTAATTTATATATTTTATTTTTTTATTTCTTTATGCATAGAAAATATATTTTATGTATTTATCGCTATATAATATGTATTTTAGGAGGGTACTCTGTAATTCAACCTTGTGTTGACTAGGTTTTACACTTGCTAAAAGCTTCCACGCGCTCACTTATTTAAATAATCAGGATGAATGTGCATATGGCAATACATGGAATATAAAAGTGACATGCCCTCGTCATGAAATATATGGCAAAAAGTACCATGAAATGTCATCAAAATAAGGCAAAGTGTCTGTACTATATAATAATAATAATAATAATAATAATAATAATAATAATAATAATAATAATAATAATAATAATAATAATTATTATTATTATTATTATTATTATTATTATTATTATTATTATTATTATTATTATTTTTATAATTATTATTATCATTATTATGCTCCAGTGATTGAAGAAAGTGCAATACATTAAAACAATAGGTATATCGAAAGTCATAATGAAAACAAATCAAGAACTAAATTTTGTCACAACAGTGTTGAATATCAAGAATAGCAGCTGCTGAAACATAATACAGAGTCAGAAGAGCGTTCATGGTCTTTGAGGAAACCTACAGAATTGGAGGCTGGTTAAAAGAATATAATTTCTCTGCGACAACAATTGAAAGTAGAGGCACTTTGACTCAGGGTATCAAAGCTAATCCTATTAAGAGAAGTGCTGACTACGTAAATCTTAAAAGGACAATAACGGACTATTACACTTTCGTATTTCTTAATGCTACAGGAAGTAATGTAACGGAAGAAGCTAATGTAAAATATAATCACACATTCAACCAAATAGTTGAGACACTGGGCGTCAAGAGTTTAAGGTCCCGTCAAAACGAAAACGTACAATGGACATGTCATCAGAGATTAAGTTTAGGCCAACATGGTTGGTGTCCAAGAGATTTCCAGAATGTTTTGGAGATTGACATGTATGATTTGGAAACAGGATGCTCTCCCACCCGAGTTTCTCTTAAACAAAATGCTAGAAAATATGCACTCATTGAATTTGTGGAAAAAGACATTTTTGTTACCGTCTAACCCAGCTTTACAGAAGTAAAACATCAGACATGGCAGTTCTTGAAAAGGATTATAAACTTTTGTGCTTATTAGTCAGGCGGGTTTAGTTCTGCCTACCTTGAAAAAAGTTAACACTATTCTGAACTTTAAAAGCATATTAGTGGGCATCCTTTTGAGCCGATTGTTGCTTGGAAGCTATGTCCAAGAAACACAATTGCCATTTTTATCAAGGTACCCATGGGAGAGACAGTACATATGATAAACAGTCTGTAATATGCAGGAACCTGTCTCAAAACCACAGTTATTTGAACCAGTCTTAGTGCAAAATAGTAAAGCTTGTGAAATCCGATTCTGATTGTTTGTTGCAGAATTATTTGGTACAGGGAATGATATGTCTCAAATATGGAGTAAAAAATTTTAAGTTCATTCAAACGTTTAATTTCAACAGCTTGTAAATTTAAATATATGTATATCAGGGATTTAAATCATGCATGTATAATTGACAGAGTTCCGACTCTTTCTATAAAGGTGTATGTTGTTATTCAAAGATGGGTTGTTTTTATTCTACTGGCAAGTTACCCAATACCCCATAATTCACAAAACATGCAAAACATTGAAAGACGGAATTCCTATCTTGGAGCTAATTTATGTGTCTGATGTTGAAGTATTAGTTTCTTACAACTTGTGGCACACATATTAATTTTAATTTACGGCTCTTCTGGGTCATAATTGTCACTTTCGTTCTGTGCTGTAGGATTGAAGGGGTTAAAACATTGCTGTGAACATACACAGCCACCAGTGCAAGCCATTCTGTTGGTTTTGCGTGAACAGCTTTTTATGAAAACAGTCTTACAAGTACAGGTATTCACCTCCCGACACACACTTGGCATGGGCTGAATGGTCATAAATACGGGGACAATACTTCCAGAATCATCCATCTGCCATCCTGAACTAAGCACATTTAGGCAGGACAGGTACTGCTTCATTTGCCTTTTTCTAAGCCTGTACTTGGTACCTACATCTAAGCAGATGAAAACAAAGGCATTTTTTTTTAATATTTTCGTTGACTTCACAGTTAACCAATAGTCATATACATAGACAAGTTAACAGTGGGCCTGTGGCAATACTACAATCAAGCAATAAATTAAGAACTTCAGCATACAGTATAGCTCTGTTGATTCTGTTACCTAAATTATACACAAATTAATCTTTTGCAAAAATCAACTGTAATCGAGTGATTCGAGTGATTGAAACCAATTTTTGACAAACTGCATCCAATAAAGCACTCCAATGTATATAAAATTGCTGCAGTTTACCATTGACTGCATTTATGTGTTTATGCACTACAATTTTTCTTTTCAATAGGTGTAAAAGGTTACAAAATTGATGTTGTCAGATTTTTTTTTCTAGACATATATGTAATATTTCCCATACAATATACAAAAATTCAAGGCAATCTTTTGTGGTTCATTATAATAACCAAATACAATATTTTTTTTTGTTAATTACAATATTTTCATTAAGACCAGTTTTCCAGAAACTTTTTATTTGATTCCAGAACTCTTTTGAGGCTGGGCATTCGAAAAAAATTATGTACAATGGTCTCTTTCACATTTACACATTTTTCATAATTTTCACTCTCTGTAATACCCATCTTATATAACCATGACTTATTAGCAATTATTCTGTGTATTATTTTGAATTGAAATGCTTGTAAATTAGTTTCAAGAAAACAAAGGCATTGCTAGTTGGAGGTCAACATGGGAAATATGACAGCTCCCAGAGTGTCTACACATGTGAGATCTGCTTTGGGATTGTATAATTTGATTGGAGGTCTCTGCTGATTTGAGTTGTCAGCTCTAAATGAAACTAGTTTGTCTTTATTCTCTATTAATACTTTCTAGGATGACCTTTTCTCCATACCATACTAGTGACTGGCTGTATCACACTCTATGATACATTGGTATGCGATAAGAATGGGTAAAACTTGTGGTAACAATGATTCTTTCACAGTGTGCACAGCAATATACAATGGTTGTTTCACCGTGACAGCAGAAATCCACACTTCTGATGGTGTATCATGGACTAACAAAAGGACTTAAACATCGGTGTCTCTGGTTATGATCACAAAAGGTCTTTGCACTGCTAAGTTTATTAATAACTGCATTCACTAGGGCCATGCTATCTATACTGAAGCATGTCTTCAATGGAGATTCTGGGGGTTCTTTTGTATGCAGGAGTAACTAAAAATATGCGCCAATGGAGCTTTGTCTGCAGAAGGACGTGTGCCATCTATGTTTGCAAGTGCTTAAGTGACAGGTGCCATTTCATGTTTAGCTAGGTCTGCCAGATTAACTCTGCGCCCACTGTCTGCTGCAGTGAACAGTCGTTTTACAATATTTCTATCTATCTTCATAGTGCTGTTGTGGCCAGTTCTTGTGTGCACATTCACTCATACATATTTGCAAACGTTTTTGGTTCTGGCTTTCTAATGGCATCATAGAAGTCCTTTGTAGCATTTTGCCCTAGTAATTCTGACAAGATCTCCTCTAGAGTTTGTTTTCCTTTCTAATTGGCCAAGAAAAGGTTTTATGCTATGCCCTGTGGACAACATAATTGATAGAAATGACCAAAAGCTGCTCAGACTCACGCCGAAAGGGGGTAAGATGTTTAATATGGTCCACAAGGCGTTTCACATCTCTGTCATCCTTTTAAAGCCTAGAACGTAACATTTGTTTGCCAAATTGGTTCGAACTGTCACCAATACCCATAACTGAAGAGTGCAAGCTGTCTATAAGATTCACTCTGTCACAGCATGTGAGCATCAACCTAAACAATGCAGACTGCTGACATGTTATTCCAACCAATCCACCTGACAACTTGCACATTTTGTTGATATGCTCAAGTGCCTGGTCAGTAGGAACTTGGTTGAAAGATCTATCAGTCTCCTAGAAAATAACCATCCATGAATTCCCTATACACAGGATAGGTAGCGTTCTCTAACTCTGCCATATTAATGTTATATGTGAGCCCCCATCGTACATAATTGACATGGTTGTACACAGCTACCCATTCCAGCATTTGTCTGACTCTGGACATTGAATATCCTAGGAACCATCATGCTCAGCTCTGATAATCTTGAGCAGCAAAGCCACCATATCAATTAACTGTTTCCAGAAAAAGGAAAGTTAGATTGCGAGGTTGTATGAAAGCCTCAAAATCACTCTCCATAGACGACATCTTTGTGACCATGTCTTCTCTAAACAGTCTGGACTTTTCCACAATCCTTTTCTAGAACTGCACTTGAAATTGCATGGACACTATTGAGAGAGTCTGGTAATGATGACATTCCCTGCTGTCCTCTCCAGGACTGAAACTTCTCCATGAGCACTCTACAAAGAGACTCCATGGTAATTTTATGTGCCGGCACACCTCTCTTCCACATTTTGCCATCTATTATCTTTGTGTATGTCACTTCTGAAAATTGCCCACTATCAATCCAGATGTCTGTCAGACCAAAGTCCTCAAAATGCTGACCCAGAACATACATGCACACGATAGCACTATGTAACCCCCCTAGATGTACAATGACTTTTGCAAACTTCTGAGGATAATGCCAAACAACTTCTTTAGCACAAAAATTTTGTGCTAGATCAAACGATTTGACAGTGTATTGGTTGCCCAGATTCTCTGCTAATTTCTGGTACAAACAAAGCACTGCCATTATTGTATCTGAGTCATGTGCTACAGTGGGAATAATTGGCAAGAAATCTACTAATGTTTTCAGAGCTGTATTCTCACATAGAATTTGATTAAATGGTGTTCAGTGTGGTATTGCAAAGTGACACTGAGAATGTGATTTACAAATCAGCCATACTAAATTTAACGTTCCATACATTCCTCCATCAGTGCTACCTGCTGCAGAGTTGATCCATTCGTGTGTTAGGAGCTCAGTAAACATTGGTTTTGGTTTCTTGTAAATTGTACAAATCGCCCATATACCAGATTTGGAGGGACAAAAGAATTTCCATTTGATAGATATGCATCAGGTTGGGCATTTTTCTATGCTAGTGTCGATTCTCCGAATGGTATCATATGAGATACTTTCGCCTATTGAATGTAAATAGTCTATCAGGACCCTGCTTTTTGTTGCCTGATTTATGTACAATTCTGTGCCAATGTGCATGACAGTATTTGTGCCATTTTTCTGAACTGTATTGAGAACTTTTTTGTTTACCTTGTTTTCCTGGACAGGAGCAGAAAATTTTCCATGTTCAGTATCGACAAACCTATGATTGTTCTCTGTTGCAAAAATTCATTTAAGAACACAGTCAGCAGCAGCTTCATTAGTAAGATGGCCTGTTGAAGCTTCATCAGTAAGAAGGATTATTGCAATTTCTTTAGTAAGATGGCCTATGGCAATTTCTTTAGTAAGAAGGCCTGTTGCAGCTTCTTTAGTAAGATGGCCTGTTGCAGCTTCATTAGTTAGAAGGCCTGTTGCAGCTTCATTAGAAAGAAGGCCTGTTGCAGCTTCATTAGTAAGATGGTTTGTTGCAGCTTCATCAGTGAGAAGGCCTATTGCAATTTCTTTAAAGAGGTTGGCCTATTGCAATTTCTTTAGTAAGATGGCCTGTTGCAGCTTCATTAGTTAGAAGGCCTGTTGCAGCTTCATTAGAAAGAAGGCCTGTTGCAGCTTCATTAGTAAGATGGTTTGTTGCAGCTTCATCAGTGAGAAGGCCTATTGCAATTTCTTTAAAGAGGTTGGCCTATTGCAATTTCTTTAGTAAGATGGCCTGTTGCAGCTTCATTAGTAAGATGGCCTGTTGCAGCTTCATTAGAAAGAAGGCCTGTTGCAGCTTCATTAGTAAGAAGGCCTGTTGCAGCTAAATTAGTAAGATGGCCTGTTGCAGCTTCATTAGTAAGATGGCCTGTTGCAGCTTCATTAGTAAGATGGCCTGTTGCAGCTTCATTAGTAAGATGACCTGTTGCAGCTTTCAAGTTAGTTCTCAGTTTGGCTGTTATGTAGTGTCAGGAATCAGACCCCAGGCCTCTAAGTATTGATTGCAAATGAAGTGTCAGCAACATGATCTTTTGACTTATCTGTTTTAATCTTTAGTTCTTCAAGAACATGACCATGGCTAACTGATTGGAATAGGAGGAGAGGTTGTGTGCGGGCACGCATCCTATAATTGATAGTTTGTCGCCACAGTGTTTTCCCAGCTTCTTTTTCAGTCTGTAGGGATATGAATTGGGATCTTGTATTCCTTCCTGTTGAAGCAGATTTTCGAAATGATCATTTTCATCATGCACATTGTATACAGGTCCTGATTGAAGATCCCTGTCTATATGTACCAACAGAGCATTCATTGCACTCTTATGTGCAGTATCATTGACATCCTCAGTGTCAGCACAGTAACTGCCTTTGCTTTTAGCATTAGTCAGAGAGGTAGCCTGGTAATGTGCTTTACATGTAATCAGACTGCAAGATTCAATTCTCCATTTTAAGTTGTGATCAGTTTTAGCCAGTTTCATGACAGGTTGTTCCATGTTATCAAAATCAATCCTATGCAACTTTAAACTAGCTTTCCTTTGCTGGCAAAAGATGCATTTTTGCCAATCTACATCTGGTACCATGGCTCTTGTTACATGGGTTGTTTCAGAAAAAAGGTCACACCATGGGTAGGGAGTGTCCTCTGGTATTGTTGGGACTGAGTAGTTTTAAATCGTTTCTGTACACGCTCAATGTTGGTCTTGCTGGGAAAAGAGGTATAGCAGATTTATTTCCTTATCACATCTTTTTCCAACAAAGTGTTTATATGAGGACCTATACATGTCAATATTTCAATACTGGAATTGTCATTGCATTTGTGCTTGATGTTATAGCATTCCTGTACATGCTTTTCTGGAAACATGTTACAATTTACCACTTGGCTCAAGTACAGTAGAAACCAAAGCATTGAAGGGTCCTTTACTTTGCCTCAATTTTGCAGAAGACGCAGTGTCAGAGACATTTTTGGTTTGACACAAGGTGCTTACATCGAAGGAATACAGCAAGCCAACCACATCATCAAGTGTATAAAGCCAGCCGTCTGCCAAAACCTTTCAACCGCATCATAGCTTAATCATAACTTCCACCTTTAGTGTGGCTATAATATAAGAGGGCTTAATCAGACAATATTCATAAACTTTGCCCTTTCAACACAGTGTTCACGAGTTTTTGTTCTTTGGCTCTTTTATTCATTCTTTGTTGTTGTTTTTTTTTTTTTTTTTTTTTGTTTTTTTTTTTTTTTTTTTTTTTTTTTTTGTTTTTGTTTTTTTGTTTTTTTTGTTTTGTTTTTTGTTTTGTTTTTTGTTTTTGTTTTGTTTGTTTGTTTGTGCGGTTTTTTTTTTTTTGGTTTTTTTTCTTTTTTGCCTTTGGAAAAAGAAAACCACAGCATCAAGGTAAATTTTTTAAGAGACTTGCAGGCATTTTTCTGGTCATATTGAAAGACGTAAATTAATGAGATTAGCTTTTGTTTGGAGTCAGATTGCCCTTACGTAGATTCCAAAGATTATGCTGTGTCACAAAAAAAAAGGAAATAATCTTTATGTAGAAATCCAGTACTGACAGTTCCTTTTGCAGCGAAAATGTCCCGTTCGACTGGAAAGTGGGATGATCCGATCAATCTTATATTACGAGGAATTTTACAGGAGGAAACAACGTGCAGTTGTAGACATATTGTGTATGATTACAATTCAGTCTGTACGTACATATTTTGTCAGTTTAACCATGAACAATAACATCCTAAACCCGATATGGAAAGCAATGTATAACCGACAACAAGGATGACATCATTAAAGAAACATCGACTCGTTTTAAGATTGTAACGACGTTGCAGATGAGCAGACACGTTAGCCGGCACATTTTTTTTTTTTTTTTTTTTTTTTTTTTTTTTTTTGTATTTTTCAAAAAAGCAGATACGTCTTGAGCCGGTTTTTTTTACATATCAAACTAATGCAGCTCAATTGAAGCCACTAAAATAGAAACGACTTTACCAATTTAATGACTGCTTTTTATTAAGGTCATGTCCAACTTGGGCAAAGGAACTTCTCTTCTGGGCCATATATCGCAGAAATATGCATATATGATAAACCTGTACATTTGATTCACCAAAAGAGTTTTAAGAATCTGTCTGTACTAAAGATGGAACTCTACATTCGAAGTTGTTATATAAACACAAGCATTTTGGGTTAAAATGTGATTTTTGTTAAAGTTTGAATCCTTCTTGGAAAATATTCAAAATACAACAGTCACATTTGTGCTATTATGATCTTAATAGATGTATCTACAAAAAGCAGTGGTGTTACAAAAGTTGCAAAATGGCTGGTTTTGTCAAAATTAATGAAGTTTGTGGACTCTTCATTTTTGTCACACATTTTGAAAAGAACTGTTCATTTCTTAGAAAATCCCTGAAACACTTTTACTGAAAAGACTTTTTTCAGTTAAGCAGTTTTTATTTGATCAAAATCATATATATATATATATATATATATATATATATATATATATATATATATATATACTTTTTTGAGGAAAATCCACATGATCTGAATGCTTTGGTGCAAATCCCTATTGTCTGTAATCAAGATTCAAAGGTTAATACGGTTTATTGACTACAATTCAGGTGTTAAAAATATTTCATTAGTTGCTGAACAACTACCACATTCGGACAACAGATAGACAATATTATGTCTATCAAAATGTCTCAAATCTCAAAATAAACCAAATTATTCAAAACTGGCTGGCAGTTACCTTAACTGTGGTAACAAAAGTGGATATTTTGCGGAAAATATTATTGAAAACCGTTTTAGTGATAAATCGTGAAGGAAATGGATCCACGAAATAAAGTATAATGATGCACAATATGAAAAATTAAAAACAAACCACGGACCTATGGTCGTGAATCAAGGATTCAAATTTGAAAACTATTTACAAATAAACAAATGCTTTGATGTACGAAAAAGATCATAAGCCTATATATAAGCACTCATATTTTGGGTAGTGAAAAAATAAGACATAAACGACCTTTATAATTACCTTAAGAAGGAAGATTGTGTTCTGCTTGTAATATCCGTGAGGGCGAATTTCATATCCTGATCCAGTGTGAACTGTTTCGAGACCCCAGACTAATTCAATTTCAAGACCTACATTTGTAAACGACACAAATGTGCTTGTAGACTCCGGGAGCTATTCTTCAGACCTAGACAAACTCATCATGATATTGCAAAATTATGATTTACTTTCACACTTAAACGATATACGAAAAGCACTAGAGAAATTGGAGTAAACTCTCTATGAAAAGAACCCCCCCCTCCCTCCAGCAAGGCAGATTTCATATATTGCACTGTATAATGATGACGCTTCTGGGCTGTACCGGTCAGCATGTACATGCGGCAAAATGAAGCATCCAGTTCTTGTATTTCCTGGCAATGTAAATATTTTCCATATATATTAATAACATATGATAATAATAATAGTAATAATAATAATAATAATAATAATAATAATAATAATAATAATAATAATAATAACGACAATAATAATTATAACAACAACAACAATAACAACAACAACAACAACAATAACAATAATAATAATAATAATAATAATAATAATAATAATAATAATAATAATAATAATAATAATAATAATAATTATAATGATAACCTTTATTTCAAGTCGGGTACAAATAAAACAAAGAACATTAGCGAAGCCGAAGCCGCTATTATTCGACAGTGATATAAATTGGAAGGGATGGAAGATGATGCATATACACTGAAAACAGATGATTATATACAGCCAGTCCATTTACAGATCCAAAGCTTTCAAAATTATGAGTTCAAGCAATTAGGTTAGACCCAAATTATGGTTTTACACAATATACATTGAGAGCATTTACAGGCTGGGCCAAGCCATTTGTTAATTAGAGTCTTAAATTCATTGAGAGTGGTAACTTGCCTAAGAGCAGGAGGTAGAGAGTTCCATATCTTGGCCCCTTGGTACCTCAGAGAATTATAACCGTAGGTGACAGAATCATATTTGGGCAGTAAGAGATCGTGTTAATCCCGAAGCTCATATATTAATGCCTTTTTGTCAAATATATCTTGAAGAATAGGCGGACAAATTTCAGATATATTTTTTGTATTCCTCAATGGATAGTTTTCTTAGTTTTCCTTACCCTCGGCGTAGATGGCGCTGATAAGGGTCAACCAAACCGGGTACGAGCTGCTGTAAAATCGCTCTTTTTACCACAAACTCATCATTGATCACCACATGGTACTTTTTATCTAGGTGTCATATTCAACAGAGAGTTCTCAGAGGCAAAGTTTTTCAGGTACTGTGCTGTTTATTTCTAAAATTTGACCGAATCTGTGTGACGGGTGTAATACATTGAACCCCGTTATGGCGCCTTGCTGCCGCAAAGAAAGGATCAGTATATACAACACATACACCGGCCATTATGGGGGACTAATAGAAGAAGTTCAATGAGAAAGACATCGCACATGAGCATATAAGATTTTTTGTATCTGCATGGAATGGAAAATTTGTTATGATGAGGAAAATTACACCGGAACCATTGGGATGTGCACTACGTGCATAAAGGTCCCGTCTGTCCTCTGTAGCCTTGAGAAAAAGTTAGATGTGGTCTAAGCATAAAAAAAAGACTGAGTGTGCAGCTCTCCGGGTAAAAGTTATTTGCTTGAAAAAACCCCATACAAATGAAAGAAAGAGAACTTCTTGATGTCAAAGAAAAGCTTGAAATACACTGTAAGACCTATGATGAAAAGTCTACAATTACTGCAGTTTTGTATGCTGATGCGTTACGCCCTAAAACTCTGTTACTTGGTACTTTCCTGGTAAGAAGTGTGCGAACTTCATAACTGGAAGACATATTTGTTTACCTTGTTGTTCCGTTGGGCTTACATGTATAATTGACATTGTAGGTATCATTTTGTATTTTTGTATGTTTATGCTTTTTGTGCTTTTGTGTGTTTCTTTGATCTATTTAAATAATTGTGAATATATCGGTATAGTCAATAAATTCCAACACGCCTCATCTTTCTTAGTATTGCCTGCATTCCTGGATAAATTGGAAAGTCATTTATTAACCTAAAATGAACAGAATCAGATTTCATACAATATAAAAATCCTAATATGCTTTGACAGTCTTATCTTCCAGAAGGGTTTCACTTATCCTGATTTAATGTACAAGCTTCAAGTGCAATAGATTAAGTTTAACGTCATATATCAATTTCATCACAGAAGTGCAAATTCAATAAATAATGTTTGATTTGCAAACGTCTATGCCATCTTGCTAAGTAGCCTTAATAGTCCATGAGCCAGACTGAAAATTGGTACCATCTGAGGGCACCAAACGAAACCTTTATACCTGCGTTGGTACACCTTAGGGTGTAACAAAAATGCATGATGGACTTTTCAGAAGCCCAGCTGGAGCCCGTTATTGCAATTTTAAAATTTTTTACCCAGACGGCCCAAAAATGCTGTTTATGGTGAATCCTGTTTTGTTATAGTTGGCCACTACATTATAATTATACTTGAAATATACATATTATGTTTGTATCCAGTTAATAGCTGGCACAATGAACTTCGTGCGACCTATAAATACTAAATGAATCCACGCGGGTAAGAAAAAAGCCATTATTATACCTACATTGATTGATTTTTTTAAGGGGGGGAGGGGGTGCTGCGCTCGGCTTGTAGATCAAGTATTACATTTCCGCAATCTCAATACCTCATGAATACATGGTCCAAATCTCTTGAAAAATGGTGCAAACATGCCTCTGGGTCATCCTTTGATCCCGGATTTTTTTGTCCTTGACGCTATTTTCAAGGTCACATCTTTGTGGAGGATATAACCGGTAGTCCTGTGGAGATTGTTCCTCCATTGTAAGGCACATATACATCCTGGTGAAATTTCATATTCGTTTCATGTATAATCACACTTTGCTTTATTTTACTATTTGGAAGTGATTATATACTGCATCATGATGACTAAATTTTGATGAGCTTGACATTACTCTGAAGGTCACACACGTGTGGGAGGTACATTTAGGATATTTTTTATATAAAATTATATGAAAGGAGACAAAATCTGTTTTAAGGACAGTTATCCACGGCATTTATTTCTATTCTTACCAGTCCTCTATTATGTATGGTGACCTATATATATATATATATATATATATATATATATATATATATATATATATATATATATATATATATATATATACATATATATATATATATATATATATATATATATATATATATATATATATATATATATATATATATATATATATATATATATAGTATAAAAGCATTTTTTGCGTTTCAGACGCGACCGGTTTCAGCATTTTAATGTATTGTCAAGCTCCATAATGCATAGATGTTGAATTAATTTTCAGTCCAGTATAATCTTGACGTTATCTTTTGTTATAGTGGAAGCTATTAGCATAGAACCATATCATGACGTTCATTTATTATGTTACTGATTTAGGCCTATGACATGACGTCATTGCCATATTAATTAATAATAATGATCGTCTTGTAATGAAAATAGGCCTAATTTGTCCCAGATTACTATAAATAATTAGTAAATTACACTTTTCAGTCTAGGCCTGTATTTACGTTGGAATATGAATTCTTTTTGCTCTCTTTCTATGTCAGAATCATTTGACATCTGATATATGGGACATACACAGAATTTCGGCACAAGATTAGAAGAACTATCAATATGTTCACTGAGCTGGATTTGCCGTGTCTCAGGCAGCCGTATTTGCTGCCTGTGTACAGTCATGCGCCTGCGTAGTTCGTTGCCTGTAGATCCTAATACCCCATTGCATCTTCTACAGACAATCGCATAAATCAAATGTTTACTCAAAAAGTCCATTTCTGTTCTAATTTGAAAGTTTAGAAGCTTTCCTGTTGTGTCCAGCGCAATTGTGTCAGTAACTATCGTGTTTATACAATTCTTAAAATGAGGAAGACCACATTTTTTGCTCCCGCCGTGACTGTCCCTTGATTCAAAGTTTACTTTCTTAAGAATTTGTTTTAAATTACGAGGCTGTCTTTGGCTTGAAATAAAATCCAGATTTGTAAATATTTCTCCAAGTGAGGGATTCATTTCCAAGATTTTAAGGGTTTCACGTATTTGTGGTATTATCACTGGATTGTTAGGATTGTATCTTGTGATCATGACCAGATTTTGTCGTCCCCCTTGTGATTTTTGCGGTCGTTTCTTAATGATTCTTGTGTTACACTTAAGGCTCGCTGAATACCCATTGAAATGAGTGAATCTGGGTAGTCCCTGGCTTTTAAAAAATTTCCCAGTTCATCCAGACGCGTTGCTTTTCTATTTATATTTTCAACAATTGTACAGATCCTTCTTGCTTCATTGTATGGGATATTTGTCTTAGTGTGCCGTGGGTGACATGAATTGAATGGCACATACTGATGAGTATCTGTATTCTTGTATATATATCCTATGAAATCTTTCCTTCTTACCAGTCTAAAAATTCTAATTCACATTTACAAAATCTCATTTCATATTGAATACTTGGTTCAAGCTGATTTAAAAGTTGGTGAAAATCGTGAAAATCTGACAGCGACTTTGTTCACATTATAAAACAGTCCTCTAGATAACGTTTCCAGTTCCTTTTAAAAACATGGCGAAGGATTCAGATGTATTTCTAAGTTTTTCGTATAATAAAATTTCTAGATATCCAAGACTAAGCGTTGCATAAGTTGGTGCACATTTAGTTCCCATCGCACATCCTTTTTTCTGTATGTAGTATTCTCCATCAAATCTGAACACATTAGTTTCTAATATTTTTGAAACACCTTCCACAACAAATTATCTTGTGAAACGTTGATCTTATGTGGCAGGATATTTGTCCAGCCAGTATTCAATCGCACGTTTTCATTACTGATGAGGCATGTTACTATATAAATTAACCACATCAAAACTGACTAAATACCGATCCTTGACTTACTCTCGTGATATTTTATTGATGAAGTCGATATTGTCACGCACCTAGCTGTCGACATGTAATAAGTACGGTTTTAAAATTTCGTTTTTGAGTTCACTAAGTTCACACGTATTGCATACAGGTCCTGCGACGATTGGTCGGAATTTTAAATCTGTAGGTCGAATAATATGTACATATATAGCATCTTGTTCATTTATAGCTTTTTGATAATATCAGACTTTTGAACTTTCGGTAAGCCGTATAAATTACTTGTTCTTGACTGCAAACCATCCAGATAATTTCTGTCTTTCATTGTAAAGATGTTACAATGTTTGTCAACAAAGTTTGTTAATTTATCACTCACTTTATTTTCTGTCTGGTTCGTATCGCTCATAAAATTGTTCATCATTAGGTAATGATTTTATATTTTCAGCATAATAATCGGTGTCCATAGTGACAACTGCTCCACCCTTGTCTGCTTGCTTAATTATGATAGAATTGTCAGTCTGCAATTAATTCATTCATAGCTTGTAGCTCTTCTTTAGTTCAATTATTTTTGTTGAAGGGTGAAGGTACTTTGTGGAGACAGTGCGCAATTTCTTTCAGTCTGTCAATACATTTTTCTAAGGTCTCATTTTGACTTTAAGGAAGGGTGAAAGAACTTTTTCTTTTGACCAGATTCATCCCATTCCTTATCTGTATTTTGGAAAAATTTTCAGACGTAATGTACGACAAAATTTCAAAATATCACACACTTTTTTTTTTTTTTGGTTTCGGTGTGAATTTCAATCCTTTTTAAGCAACTTTACTTGTCCTTGTGTCAATAATTGCTTGTTTATAATTTTAACAATAGATGTATTTGAAATTAATATCTTCTTGGCTCCTACTGTTGGGGGTATTGTTGCGCTCTTTCTCTCCATCTGTTGTATCTTTGCTCTTTTTGGTAGGTGTCTCTTGCTTCTCTTGATTGTGTCTGGTTTGTTTGTGGTCTTTGTCCTCTTTGATTTGTGTAGCATTTTTGCCCTTGTAGAGGGGCGCCATTGTGTTTTTTGGCGTGGTCCTCTCTGTAAAAAAGGAAACACTTCTTCATTTTCTACATTTAGGCCTAGTTCATATATCTGACCTTGGTTTTGTCTGTCCAATGGGTCTGTGTCATGTCTAGGATGAAATACTTGAAATCTATTGTATACAGAAAAGTCTACGTTTCTTCTGTTTGCATTCCTAGCTACCATTGCAAAAGTTCCTTGTCTGTTGTGTCTAAAGGGTTCCATACATTGGTTAAACATTGACAAATGTTATTTGTCCTTTAATTCTGATGTCATGACCATACAATGTACCTACAATGTACCTACAGCTATTGTACATAATATTTTGGTTTTGTAATATTTACAATCAAGAGTAATCTACATTCATTTCAACAACCTGCATCCACATGTAATTGATTTTATATGTTCAAATTTACAATTCAATTTGGGCAAAAGGTGATGTCTATTGTGATGTGCTAATATGTGTTATGTACATGTAAATTAAATATATAGTGACAGTAAAAAACAATATACGTACGTCGCTGTATACATTGTCTGGTATATGGGTAACCCTAGCTTGTCTATGGGTTCCAACTTCTCCAAACAGGGAGACTGTCTTATTGATTGGCACTTTCCTTGCCATGAATAAATATTGATTAGCATTGTTTAGCAGGGTATGAAAGTTCCCAGGTCAATATATGCCTCATCCATACGACTGCAGTCGTTTGGATGAGGCATATATTGACCTGTTCAAGTTACCTTATTCGACAATGATTAGCACTTTCAGTATTATAAATCTATATTGCTTAGCAATGATTAGCAGTCTTTGCACATTTATTAAAATTGATTAGCATCTCCATTTCCTCATGTTTTCATTTCAATTAACAAACTGTGATTCAAATCTTGCTACCTTTTGCCTTGTGACAGGTATACTCATCAAACGGATCACTATGCAGAAATGTTTTTACCTTTTATGCAAAATAGCATACATATATTAAATTGCGTATACTGACTAAAAGCTGTGCCGCAGAAAAGTCCATCATCCTGTTTTGAGTTCCTGAGACATGCACCAATCAAAAACGCATTGTTAAGTTTGGTGCCCTCAGATGGTACCAATTGGTCAAAATTGGGCCCTCAGCTCATGGACTATAATCTCAAAATGATATTGAAAATTATAAATCTACGCAGTCGTGTCAAACAATAACTGTCGTAATATTTAACTTGCATTCAATGTGTTATGCCGAGTCATTTCATATCAAAATTGGGGTAAATGCCGGGCAATGTTTTTGTTGAAAATCGTTTGTGCAATTGTTGAGGATACCCTTTAATGTAAAAATGTGTTGTTTCGGATTTTACAATGCCACTATGCAGCCGGGGAATTGTATATGCGACCCAAGCTGTCGCTCGGGCTATGCATACACTTCCTTACCGAGCATCATTATGATCGGCAAAACATTATTATTGCTATTGATATTAATTATTTTAATCTGAAAAAGTCGCTTGGCTTTGGTTTTATTGGTGAATCTGTGAACATAGACATGGCACGTGGAGATATGTCCGTGATGACGGCCACCACAGTCAAATAGTCCTAGTTGCGGAGTACCAAACTGCTTCCTGCCCGAGATGTTGACGACATGATATGTAGGCCTATACATACCAGCATGATTGCAAAATGTGTAGACTTTTTTCTCTCATTTACAGTATCGAAATATACGAACCATTTAGCCGGGAGAGATCGACTGCAAGTGCGTAACGCAAACCTCGCAACGGAACCCCTGAGGTTTTCCCTTTAGAGGACAACGTTATGAATGGACATGCGCTTCCATTCGCAATTTTTCAAGCCAAGCTGGAGTGTTAGTCATTAGACACGGAACTAATTAACCCAAAGCTGAAATAATTAACAATAGGGATAAAAAACACTGCCTGAATATTCCGTCCACTCAACTTGTTGAATTAAATGTCGCCCTGGAAAACAACCCGGACACTCCGATGTCATGCTTAATGTTCCCACCTTGGATTACATTAATAACCAACCCTATTCACCGCTGGTACTCCGATTTCTTATTACCTTCATGCATGGGTCAAACAATGCTTCAGTCCTATGAAGTAGATTTACAAAAATTTGATGGACGTCCTTGTGCAGGAGATTGGGCAATTTTATCCATGTCTTATATCCAATGGTTTGGTGATACTCTCTGATTCAAAGCCGATGTTGCCCAAAAGGATGGATGCAGCAGCATTGAAATATTTCTATCCTATATGATATTGTAGTTCTAGAAACATTCGCGTTCGATTTAATTTCGCGCTACCACCCAAAGTGCGAAATTAAAATGCGCGAAAATAAGTTGCATTATATTACACTACATTGTATGGCATTGGATTGCGCGAAATTAAAATACACGAAAATTTTGTAATTCAAGAAAAATTGAGTTTGCGCGAAATTAAACTCGCGAAAATTGCTAGAACTACAGTATACAGGTAAACGAACAAGCACACATGCTATAAATAGCAAATATTAAGCAAATTAAACACGAGAAAAATGTCTAATGGCACTTATCCCCCACCATATATTTCTAACACGTGTTATTAAACACACACACACGTTGTCATTTTGCGTGCGATAGACAACAGCACTTGTGATTATTTTGTTTAACATTTGTGCAGGGGTTAGTGCCTTAATGTGATATTTCTAATATGTGTCTTTAAACATGTACGGGTGCTTATTTTGCTTAACATGTGCAATTAATAAGATCAAACGTGATTATTTGTTCACCGGGTGTGAAATTAATTAATGCATCCAGAAATTTAAAAAGACGTTATCTCGTTTAAGAGACACTGGCCCTTTGGCAGCAAGCTCGTGTAAGCTTTCAGTGAATAGATCCATGTCCGTTCAAAGTCAGTTAATGTGTCTGCGAGGACTCTGAATACATGGGACCAACTTTGAAGAAAATCAACTGTACAGCCCTCTACAGTACTACTTATTGATACAATGGTAAGTAAAGCATATATTTTGGGGTTGGTATGGTCATGAACTACAGACTTGTGCAAAGATAAACCCTTGTCCCCGCCTAATTGTTACATAAACACAGTGATAATGAAATGGCTGCGTTTTGTGCTGTTTATATTTATTCCTCTTCCAAAACAAATGGAAAAACAGTAAAAATGGTTTGGCTTGATTCCTAATAATGTTATCCAAAACAGTTTGCCATATTTTTATATCTTGTTTACTTTATGAAAGATCGCTCTGCAAGGTTGAAAAACCTACCGTGTGAAAGAAAAACACTAGTCGGTTTTTGTTACTGTACAAAATTATATTTCCTAAACTAAGCAAGACATGCAAAAATGGCAAAGTTCTTTTGATAATATTGCTAGAAATCAAACTAAACCATTTTTAGTTTTATCATTTCTGTAATAGAAGAAATAGAAGAAAACAGCATAAAACCCGATTATCTCATTATCACTGTTTATTTAACAATTAAGCAAGGGAAATGATTGATCTTTGCACGTATCTATAGTTCCTGATTATACTAACCCAAAAATATATACTTTAGCTGTCTTTGCATCAGTAAGTAGTACTTTATCAAGCTCTAAAGTTGCTTTTCTCCAAAAACAGTAGCATGTTTTATTTTGTGGATTCGTGCAGATTAAGTGAACGTGTGGAACAAAGTAAGCATGTGCGTTATTATTATGATCGTGCACATTAACAAAATAAGCCCACATTAATGTTTAATGACACGCATCAGAAGTTTTGTATCTTTGGAACTGATCCCCCACCACAAACTGGACATCGGAACATTTGTCCTCTGTTTTGATCTCGCAAATTACGAGAATTTCGCGAGACTTCCCACAGCCGGAGCCAATTGATCAATAAGACCAATCAGGATACGGAATCAACCCATGTGCTTTTCACAAGCAACAAGAGCACCCCAAATAGTTACAAAAAGTACCCATATTCACAAACATCAACCCAACTAATTTTGCAAAGATATTCAAGAGTTACAAAAATATCAACGCTCAAAGTGAAATATCAATGTAAAGAAATAAACTCCACTCCTGACTCAAGATTGGCAGTCGCCCACAAATAGCCAAATTGATTGGGTGCACTACAATGCAGAAAAACGTGAAAAAATCTACATGAGCAGAACAAAAAAAAACATGATATTCATGATGAATAGACATCTGTGAAAATGGACAGTGTCCACGTTTTTATCACAGGAATCAGTTGTAAACTGTGCATGAAACATTCGAAGTCCACCCTTCTGTATAACCAATCTCATGCAGTCATGGAGGCTGAGACAGGCCTACAACATGCACGTCTCTGATGCGCAAAAAAACGAATGCCAATATATTTGATTGCCTCATTAAACACATACTAAACATAGAGATGACAAAAAGTGGGAGTAAATCTAAAAGAGAAAAAAAATCATTAGGATAAGTTTTTGAGATGTAAACAGAATAAGCCAACAAAACACCAAGAATACACGGGTGCATGCTATAATTAAAGTTTTGCAGAAACTCCTATTAGTATAGTGGGTCTCGACTAGTGGCCTCCTAATTAGCAAGAGTTGTTATACAGTGTTTAGGTATTTAGCAAAATTTGTGGCTCCGATTCATTATCGGGGCCGTCATCTTGACTGACAAGTCTCTCTGGCCGTGCAGACGTTGTGAGGAAAAAGGGAGACACGTGGTCCCAATGTGGGTAACTTGTTTGCTGAAACATTTGTCCTTTGAAACACACAATCTGTCCCTTTTATCAAATTAGCTGCTTTGCCATCCTTATGAATTATTGCCTGCCAAAGGCACTTGCGAACCTAACACTTTCAAGATTTTGTATTAAGTTATTCTCCAAAACTTTGGCTTCAGCGATCTGTTCTCTTGCCGTTTCAATTTCTGTCATGGCGGGCGGGGGGGGGGGGTTGTAATGTATACACTGCTACAGTAAATAAAATAAAGCGGAAGAGTTTAGAGGAAATAAAATAATTCTGGCACACTGTCCAAAAAATAAGTACATATTAACACCATTAAAATTCGGTGTTTTCACCCTCCGTAACACACAAAAGTATAAACACAAATAAGGACCAATATATGAAATAAATTGATGCAATTGCTATACAGACATTAATATTCTCTCTCTAAGTGGTATGGAAATTATAAAAAATAGACAAACAAACACACGGACAAAACTGCCCAGCATGGAGTATAGGGCAACCCCTTAACACCCCACCCATTCACCCATTTAGCATTCCATTCAGATTTGAGACACAGCAGACACTTGGTTCCTTTGCTGCTGCGAGGCATATTCAGGTCGGATCTTTGCTTTCCAATAACTGTTGGAGCGACATGAGGCAGCATAAGGAGCCATGCCAGGTTACTTAATACAAGGAATGCAGACATCTATTTCTTGCTTCCTTCCTCAATTAAAAAAAACCCTCCCCGGTTGGCATTTCAGAATGAAACATACCTGTGCTGCAGCTTCATGTTTATAATACAGTGAAATTCTTCATTAAAGACCACGCCAAGGGATGACCAAATTGTGTTCTCTTAAGACAGGTAGTCTTCCATATGAGGCAAGAATAACACGAGAAGTACTAAGCAAGGTGTCCTGAAGAGGTTGCCTTTCCAGACAGGTGGTTTGTCATTGGAGTGGTCTGTCGAGGCGGGAACCACAAGGTTGCAAAAGTTATCCACGTATTAGATTGCTCAGCGTTGTCCGTTGTATAGAGTGGTCCCAAGAGACTGGTCCAATGCAAGATCACCTGTCTTGACAGATCATCATTTCAGGGCACCTTGTTGAGTACTTCCATCATATGTATATATATATATATATATATATTACAAGACACTTGTTTCAGTTGCATATAATACATTGAAAGCCTACATGAATACATGATTGATCTAGATATAATTTCTACATTCTATAGACAGTAATAAATGATGCACACATTGTAAAATATTGCATTCCATAGGAAATGAAGTCTTGCTGCAACTTCCATTTTTGTGACAAAATATCAGAATCAAGTGAACAAGCGATAACGTTTGCTTGCGAAAACCTTCCTCTTTAAGGTTTTGGCAAAAATCATGAATCCGCCATCACCTGGCCATTTTGGACATAAAATTTATAGTATAAATATAATGCTCACATAATAAGTGCTGATTCACATTTAATTGCTGACCTTAATTTCAACAACGAGTCTGCATATTTCATACATCTGCTACAAATTGTATCTTACCTATGACACGCTTATAGGCAAATTGTGACTTTGCACTTTGTCCATTTTTGTTTGTTATGAGCTTGATGTTTCGCGCCCTTATTGATACTGAAAACCATGGCCAGTAGCAGAAGTGAATCTAAAAAGCAATAATCAATAACATAGAAATGCTGATGGTCCCTGATGTGCGGGTTGTGCATTAAGTGAAGAATCATTTCTTTTTTAATACAGTCTGACACCATTTCAAGTTCATTACGTTGCCACAAGCATATACTAAACTGTTTATTGACAATTACTTGAAAATGAAGTTGATGTATTGAGGTATTACAGTTCTCTTGGCTATTAGCCCATCTGCCTTTTTAATATTTCCGGTAGCCTTCCCAAAATGCTTGCATCTATAATGTTTTATCGATGTATTTGTTATATCTTAGTTCAGAATAACACTACTTATATTCATAAATTTCAACCCAACAGTGAAAGTAAGTTTAAATGCACAAAAGGCAGAGATTCAAACATAGTTCAGAAAAACATCGCCCATAGCAAGAAATGACAGCAAATAGCAGTGAGACCATTACATGTAAATATCAAAGACCAAAATCAGTCCAACTCGCAAATGTCCAAATCTTGACAATCAACATTAACATCAATAGATATAACGGGAATACTAGAATAGCCATCAAGCAATACATTATTCATTGAATATCTAAACAGGGCAAGATGTCCTATTGACAACGTAGAAATTGACTCTCATGAAAATAGAAGCAGATAACAATTTCAACAATTGTTAGAGAAGCTGAACCGCAAATACGAGTAAACAAGAGCTTTGCATGATAAAAACCCTGCCATCATCACGGTTAGGGTAAATACAGCAACAGGAAGAGATTCAAGAATTACCGAAACATGAACACCTATCTAACAGTACCAATGTGGAGAAATAAATTTCCCTCCTGACTTAAGACGGGCATTCACCCATTCAAGGCAACTGATGCGCTTAACCCTTGAAATATTATTGATTACCTAAGACTATAGATTTTTTTTCAAAAACACATAGGCTTAACCACTGAAAATCCAAAATTTATCACTTGCCATAAAGAAAAAAAGGGAGATATGGTGAGCCTGCTATTTTCTTTTTTCTGAAGTGTCAGCATGCTGAGTTAACAGCAAAAGAAGAAAGTAGGCCTACATCGTTTTTGACATAATAATGAATCTAACATATTAGTCAACCACTCAAACTCCATTATAACTTTCACTCAGAGGACACAGCCTACTGCACAACATTGCCAGTGAAGTATTTATCAAATAGCCCAGAAAAACATCAGCCATATCCGTAAATTTCAATCCTAAAGTGAGAGCAAGGTTACATACAGCAAAGGGCAGATCCAAGAATGAGAGCAAGGTGAAAAACAGCAAAAGGCAGTCTCAAGAAATACCAAAACATCAATATTCATCTTCCAATCCCAAAGGAAAAAACACATTTCACTCCTGACATGAGACAGGCAGTTACCCATGAAATGCAACTGGCGGTTTTACTGCAATCCCCTCAATCTTACAGATTTTTTTTTCCCAGAAAGCTTTTTGACTTGCACTGGATATAATTTTTTTTTCGAAGCAGACCGTTATCACTATGCATAAGATTTAGTCCTGACACCCCAGCCAATATATGGACTGGCACAAACTGGCCAGAAGTCAGACATGTTTTTTTACACTTTGTCTCCTGAGGAAAGCTGTTGACTCGCTTTAAGTGTTAAACATATTACCATAGACAAATGTAGCTTGGTCTGGTAAACTGAAGTCAACTGTCACTTGTGGTAGCTTGTGCCAGAACTTTGATAAATATATTGGATATAATTGTGTTAGATGCTAAGTTTGTACTTGTACTTCTGCCCTTTACATTTGAATGAAGATTTTTAAGATAATTTCAAAAGTTTAAATAAATCGATCAAGTTTCCTCAGCCTGCATACTATATGCACGTTGCATCCTGAGCAAACTGAGGAAGTTAAACACTCCAGGAGGTTAAAAAAGAAACTCACATCCCCTTCGTTCTAAATTCAGGTTGTCCTAACCACTTCCACTGCATTTTCTTCCAAAATTTCCATTACAGCATGAGGTCCAGACATCTGGAAATAGCAAGTAAAGAAGAAAGAACAGAGGTTTTGTGTTCACAGATATTTACCACTAATCACAATATATGCTGGGCATTTAACTCATTCCATGCCAGTCCCTGATTTTTCCGTATATTTACCTAGATTTAAGACGACAATTGCATACTTAATTCTTCGTGAAAAGAGCTTTAGTTTTTCAAGTACCAACAAACATATAGTCTTAAGTCAGTGGTTCTGGCACTACCTGGCAAGTCATGCTGCAGCTGCCACAAGGGCAGCTGCAGCATGACTCGCCAGGCAGTGCCAGAACCATTGACCAAGGCCTGTCACCATAGTATGGAATGAGTAAAGTCAAATGTGGTTTTTCCCTCAAATGTTGCACAACCAATTGGCAGTTATTGTAAAAATCAGGAAATGTCATGTAGCAGCTCAGAAAGACCAACTGGACCTCCAAAATTTAGGCTCTTGAGTTTCATGGGCCCCTCAAATATACTTAACAGCAAAAGAAACTTATAACTACCTTGTGGTAAATGTTTTCTGGGTTTTGCTGCGAAACAACAAAATTGCATAAAGTATTTTGTATAATAGTCACACCCATGGCGCATTCTGTGAATAAAGTGCAGAACGGTTGCCTTGGGGATCATGTACGTCCCATTCTTCTGGTAAGGATTGGATAAGCGCTTTTCTGTTGGTAGGGCAAGGGTTCCTGGCAGTCACACATCTTTGCAGCTCATCCCACAGGTGTTCAATTGGACTAAGATCTGGGGAATACGGCATCCACGGCATGACATTGACATGTTGAGCCTGCAGGAATGCTGCTGTGACACACGCCACATGCGGACGGGCATTGTCTTGCTTCAATGTAGTCTCATCCTAATGTGCTCTGAGAAAGGGGTCTGATATGAGTTTGGCAGACTTCATCCACATGTCGCTGTGCATTCAGGTTTCCATTGAACACAAACAAATGACTCCTGTGGCGACCAGAAATGCCCGCCCAAACCATCACGCAAGGTCATTCCCATAGATTGCCCTCTCGCACACAGCAAACAAAATAACATTCTCCACACTGGCGCCACACTCCCTGTAGGCCTTCAACACAGTCCACACAAAATCTGGAGTCATCTGTAAAGAGCACTACATTCCATTCTTGTTGATTCCATCGAAGCTACCATGGTGGATAAATTGATCGACCCAGGCCAGTGCTAAAAACTCAGTCAGAGACCCAAGTGGCCCCAAAAGTACATAATTTTTTTCATTGGTCATATACACAAATCCGTAAATCATACACAAGCGGCCCAAATGGCTAAACCGAGCGCCCCAAGGCATGCTACGGGGGTCTGGGGCATCCCCCCCCCCCCCCCAAGAATATTTTTAATTTGAGCATGCAAAATAATGCACTCTGGTGATTTTTGACTGGAAAATCTTGCCTTGGCATGGTTGACAAAATTACAACATTTTAGCCATTATTGTACTTATTTGGCTATTTTCCCCCAGATTGTACAAAAATCTTATGGAAATTAGCAAAAATAAGTAAAAAATAAATTAAAAAAAGACCATTGCTATGTTATCAATCAAGATAACACAAGTTTGTATTTAGACATGTAACGCTTTAGAGGATTTTTGCACATATATTTATACACAGGGAAAATTAACAGATAAAATGTCCTGCAATTAGTGAGCTGTGTATTTTCTCTACAAAAGCAACAGGAAAAAAAACACATTAAGATCATGACTAGGCCTAAATGTATTAAACTGTTATCACTGAATGTTGAGTGATCGATTGATAATATTTTACTCATGGACGTGAAAAGAGTGCACACATGTACAATATTGACATGCTAAAATACAAAACATCTAGAAAAATACCTGTATATTAGGACACATATGCTAGCATGGTGCAATATAATTGCTGAAAGCACACTAAACTATGATGTTTAAAATGGGAGCACCAAAAGCCTAGGGAATCTTGCCTTGGATTATTTTCATGTTGGACGACAGCATGAAAACAGCAAGTGTGAAGTCAGAAAAATATTAAGTTGCTTTGCACAGGTTTGTAGCTAAATGCTTTTATTATTCATGAATTAAAAGATTTGTCTAAGTTTTCAATAAATTAGTATACAAGCAAATGAATATAAGCACCAAAAGTAAAATTTTTTATAATACTAAGATAGTGAATACAGCGCCTCTCTCCAGTATTCACATCTCATGCATCAAGAATGATTTCACTTTATATTTGAAAATGTTCTTACATTCACTCTCTTTGTTATACCATGGGAAGTTCTGCATTGTATAATCATGGTACAGTAGGATCTGCAATTACCGACCGCAGTCAAAACGGCCAGTTTTAATCTCCCCTCACAGCGTTTCTACTGCTTACTTTTTGGTGAAATTTTGTTGCATTTGTCAAAAACTGTGAAACAAAATTTTGCTACAACACTCCAGTGCTGTCGCCCACCCACCCGCGACCTGCAAAACGCGACCAACGACCAGCAAAATCATCCCACAGACGACTACCCATTAAACACCGCATTTTATTCCAACTTGTCCGAGCCGCTAACTTGGGCCAGGTTAAAAGCATAGCCACAATGGTGTGGTGATCAGTATCTAATATTTTGCCAGGATCCAGGTGTCCGTTCTCCGAGTTACCAGGGCACTGGGGAAACCGTTGTCAACTAATTCTTAAAAGATGACTTACTATCTTAACTTTAATCTGCCACTCTGTTGTGTCTGAAGCTATTATCATCATTAGTTATAAATTCAAATGCAACACGATACCGTGGCATGCCTATGTACGGTGATCGCCATTTTTAAACGTCGCTCAATGCATTGTGGGAAGGGAAAATTTGATTTTGAAATCAGCATTGTCACAGTAAATCGCGGCCACGTGTTTTCAGCACTGTTTTCAGTGTGTAACTATAAAATATTTTATCGACAAGGTGGCCATCGTGTGCCGCTATTTTGCAGTAAAGTCCACTCAAACACAGCATTTCATTTCACCTTGTCTGGAGGGTTAACTTGGGCTGGGGAAACAGCATAGCAACACAAAGTTCAATAAGGCATTATATTTCACAAGGTTTCTGGTGTCCGTTCTCCGAGGTACAAGGGCAAACGGCCATTTAAGTAGTTTTAAAACATGACTTACTTTCTTAACTTTAATCTGCCCACTCGGTCGTGTGTGAAGCAGTTATCATAGTTAGTTACAAATCCAAATGCTACACGACACCGAGACGCCACGTGGTGAGCGTCATTTTGAACACTGCGCAATCACTGGATTGATCGCGGGACAGTCGCGCCAAAAAAACATTTGATTTGGATATCAAAATGAATCGCGGCCACAGCATATATCATATTATTATTATTGACGCCCTGAAACATTTGCAAAATATAAACTTTTGATTTCAAATATAATAACCTTCTTCCCACCCCTACCCCCAAGATCATCCCACTGCTTATTTACAAACCATTGGGTGCGGAATTCACTATTTTCGAAATGACAGCCAAGCAGATTGGATATTTTGAACAGGTAATATCCCAAATATATGTATGATAACTGTTAAGGTAAGATTAACTTGTCAAATGAATGTAATGTACACAATACAATGGGACTTTCCAGAGTGGGCATTACCTGAAAATGTAAATACAACGATAATCAGTTACCAGCTGTAGCATAAGTTTAATACATATTTATTGTCAAGTATGTGTATTCCTTCATCAATTATCAGTTCAGTGTTTCAAATGAATACAGATACAGCATAATCTCCAATCAAGACTTCTTCTATATAAAGACCATGTCTATACAAATTTAAAGATCAGCTTTTGTTTATGCTTAATTAAATTATATCACATTTTTCCGGTCCCCCAAGTGGTCTTAATGGAGAGGTTCCATTTTATATTGTTAGTCACCGGCAAATAGGTATATCTCTCCATTGTATATTGTTATTCACGGGCAAATGGATATAATCGTTTGGTTCTGTAGTAAACGGACATGCCTTGTGTGCATATTCTTTAAATAGTGATGAGGTGCCACTCTGTTCAAGTATTGTAGGTTCATTTGGTTGGATTCACCCATAGGTTTATCCCTCACCTGGGGTTAAACTACCGAATCACAAGTTTTATTCGATGGATTTCAAAGGCCAAAGTTGAGGGAAAATGACGTGCTATCATACATTATTTCCAGTGATGATATATTTCATTGAAATAGATGTCACAAATGCAACAAACAAACAAAAGAGAAGGAAAAAAAGAAACAGTACAGAACAAGCTGCATTAAAAGCTGTAAGTCACGTTTGACATGATAATCGAAGAAACCCCTGGATACTCTTTACTGCATAAGATCCGGAAATAGAAATGAGTTCCATGCTTGACCAGTGAGGCATTTCAAAGACCATCACAACCTCAAACCAACAGCCAAGTCATTGCAGCGGCACAGAGCGAGACGAAGACCTCGGTAAGGTTAGGTCAACATGGCGTCCAAAAACACAAGGTGTGTATTTTTTCTTTTATAGAAGACAGGCTTTTTTTTAACCGTAACCCCAAATCAAACCGTTCTGACTTACATTTTCTCCCCTCTTACTGATCGACAAAGAGCATATATTTAGATGTCGCCTAGATCATCATTCTTTTCAAAGGTTAAGAAATAAGTTGGTATCTGTAACAATATATATATATATATATATATATATATATATATATATATATATATACATACATATATATATATATATATATATATATATATATATATATATATATATATATATATATATATATACATAAACAGTTACATTTATACCTCATATAAGTTATTTTTGTCCATTCAAACGACTGAGGGGGTGACCTGATGTCGTTATGAGACCTGATGCTTTGCCGATACTTTTGACAGAAATCTTACAAACTGTCAAATCTTATCCCTACCTACATATTGACCATGGGATAAGTCGAAATATTGATAAAGAAATTCACCATATACATGTATGTACATATCATTAACTTGCATTTGGTGTTTTGCCTTAGACATAAGTTGGAATATAATTTTCTTTGAATTTTGCCCAAAAGGCAGCATGGAAAGATCTGACCAAGGCTGGCACCTCGTCAGCTCGCCTTATTGTAAATCCTGTGTGTGTATATACATATATCATTATTGGCGAATCCGCTGCTCCAATATGGGGGCAAAACTAGGTGTTACGGCCGACTGCCAAAAAGCAATAGAGTTGACGACATTAGCTAAGACGAAGGTTTTTCGCTGCATTTATCCGTAAAATTTTAATTATTAGAGTAAAAGTAAAGAACTGTTACTTATGTGGTGTCCACATGCTGGCACGAGTTGCCTTGGCCCCAACAACGGGTAATGTTCATCGCCCGCCCACCCCCAACTATCGAGAATCAGTCACAGAATTAGACTCATCTACAAAAAATGAAATCTAGATTTGTCTGTTTCAAGACTCGTTTGAAAAATTGAAAGCTCAGTGCAAGTGAAAAAAAAGCAAGGTAAAATAGGTACAAGAATTTTTAGTTATGTTTTGCTTGAATACAATATAATCTGACCTCCATAAAGGCGTTGGGAATGGTGGGAGTAATTCTGAACCTAGTGTTGCATTGGTACAACAGGGGGTGAAGTTTAATTATAAATAAGCATAATACCAGCAGCTGTTTCCATGGCTTCCATAACACTAATGAACATACCACGCACCAATTGCCAGTCTTGAGAGTACTTCTGACACGGTTATAGTTAGATCAAAATGCAGCTGCTAAATATATAGAATTTCACACCGACTTTTAATCTTGAATGGTTCTTTTTAAATGCCAAGTAATAGCAAAGTATATATATTTGTTACATACATATGTATGTTGTTCATTGCTTATGGGTGGATGCAACACAGTTCCTAATGCGAATTTAGCATCATAAAGACACAGGATAGCATTGCTCTTTAAGGCAACAGTGGCCCTTATTGGAATCGTATGGTTTTACCCTACAGCAGTGACAAAAAATCTACAAGGATTAAAGCAAAGGCTTATGATAATATAAAAAAAAGGGACAAAGCACCAAAAAACCTCTGCGATACTACAGCGCAATTTCAATTCATATAATTATTCTGTTTATCAAATAAAATGGATTGTTAATGTGATGTTTTGATTTAAACATATTTCATTTCCATGGAAATGCAATCAGGAGGAGGGATATAAACTTATATGAATCCCTTTTGTACAAAAAATTAGCAAACATTTTGTTATTACCGAGGGCAACATCGCTGTAAAAGCCGCCCTTTGACATCAGAGACTACCTGTGTATCGCAACATCAGAGGTTAACTTTATGACAAAATCAAGTGTACTAATCTGAATTATTACAATGGTTCAAGATTTAAAATCCTAGCAAAAAAAAAAAAGAAATATTCCATTCAAACACTGGCTTTAAGTCTAGAGACGAAAAGGATGGTTCGGATAAATAGCTTCCTAGGTGCACTTTGGATGCATCGATGAACCGTATAACTAAAAAGAATGAAAGCTTTCGACGAGTTGAAATAACGCTAATTAGATTTTGGAGGTGAGCCGAAGTTCACCAGTCGGGCTGACAGCCAGAGGACCAGAGCGTTTTGGTTCAGTGGGGTTTAGGTCTGGCTCATTGCACTGATCTCCGGGGAACGGGTGCATGAAGTTGCACGGGACACATATATACAGTGAAACCTGTCCCTGTGAACACCTGTAATGCGGTCACCTGTATAATGTGGACAATTATGTCCAGGACCAAAAGGTCTATTTTCTTTTTAAAAACACCTGTCTATTATGGACACTTTTTGCCAGTCCCAGAGGTGTCCACAATAGACAGGATGTATATATATTTATATATATATATAAAAATATATATACATCCTGTATATCCACAATAGACAGGATGTATATATATTTATATATATATATATATATAAATATATATATATATATATATATATATATATATATATATATATATATAAATATATATATACACATATATATATATATATATATATATATATATATATATATATATACATATGTATATAAACACCAACTGTGCACACCTACAATATTTGTAAAACTTCTAATGTCTTAAGCCCATCACACGCACAAAAGTCAAGCTTTGGAGTTTAGTTGAATGTTACATTTTTATCCTCAATGCTACATGCCAGCAGCTGGTTCAGTTATATTTCTGTGTATCTAGGTTTGTCTAGATTTGGACCCAACATTTAAAACACACCATACAAACTGCATTTGAAAAGTCCAGTGTCATAGCCCCAAGACATAATTTCAGACTAAATAAAGTATGAGCATTCTTCTCTTGAAATCTGGTGATTTGAAGGTGAGGGAAACGGTGATTGGCTTTAGTTGCGTGAAGTTTCATGAGCACGTCGTCGCCAACCAGGCAACACGCTCTTCCATTCTACAAAGTTTGATAAAATCTGCTCTGTCGTGATACGGAAACATCGGCGGCATATTTATCCTCTCGCTGATACTTTTGTTGATATTCATATCTAAAGGTCAAATATAGTGCATTTTTTGTTAAGTTATGTTTAACCAGCCGGAAAACGATGGCCGTGCCAAAAAGTTACGGTAGTGTGTGACTTAAACAGAACGGTGCAAAGCACAGGCGCTGGGACCCAGTGGGCGCTCCGACGGGCGCACTGACACACACCTGAACAAGGGATACTTATTAGTACATTGACTCGGGACCCGGGTACCCGGGACACCCCCCACCCCCACCCCCACCCCCACCCCTCGGTCAAAATGTCAAAAAGTCGGATCCCGAATCCAATTTTTAATACCCGACTATTTTCGATATAAATAAACAAATTATAGATCTATGTGTATTTCTGGCTTTTTCACTGTAATGTTCTTTATTTTCTTTTTTTTGCTTTTTTTCTCTCAGGAATATGCAACTTGTCGAATAGTGGAATTATTATACTGTATCTGAATAAAAGCAAGTTAAAATATGTTTCTCTGTATCATTTCAGTAAGGGTTTTTGCCGCGGGTACCCGGGTAATCGGATCCCAGGTACCCGTTACGGGTCCCGGGTATTAAACATAATTTATTTGCGGGTCCCTGGCCCCGACTTTTTCCTCTAAGTCAATGCAGTAGTACTCATATGAGATACAAGGCTTGAACGATAGTTACATCTACTACTATGAGTCATAACAAATCAGGGTTCAAGTGACCACCAACATGCTGTCTTGTACCAAAAAATCAAGGAGGATTACTTATCAATAAGCACATGCTACCGTGATGATCGATCGGATTCTTTGCCAGTAAAATTGATTCATGTGCCCAGATCAAGTGCGTGACATTCTGTCGGCGACACAGACACACACCCACAAAAAAGCGACCTCCCGCAGCAGAAGACAACATCATACGGGTCACAAAGAAGGGCAGCCAGTCAGGTCGCAATGTATTGCAAACACCGGCAGAAAAGGACGGGCAGTTGGATCAATGGCGTGATTGTCACAAGGGTCGACTCAAAAGCAAATTTAACACATTGTGCATTGAGTAAACTTTTATTTTATTCCACCAAAATTGAAGCTAAACACAATGAGAGAAGACGCATTTGGATGGAGTTTGCTGAAAGTTTGGGGCATCAAGTTTAATGGCCACATTTTTAAAGGGCAGAATAGTCCGAGGGTTCCAATCCTTCATACTCTGTATCTTGTAATAATAATAAATAATAATAATAATAATAATAATAATAATAATAATAATAATAATAATAATAATAATAATAATAATAATAATAATAATAATAATAATAATAATAATTTATTAGGAACACTTCCCCTTTACAGCGGGGGCACCAACGGAACGGGGGAAATTCCATGATGCGTCCAAAATATATACAAATAATCAGGCATCCTTATTATCAATCAAATAATCATCGTATGTTAAAATAAATATAGTATCTATAAGTAATAGTTTATGTCCTCCGCACCAAAACTAGAGATAAACCACTCATTGGGACAAAACTCTAGAAAGCGTAAGGACATGTACTTTATGCATGTTTCATATATAATGCAGAATATGATTAAAGCTTCCAGCGTCATTATTAAGAAAAACACAGGTATAACCACAGTATGAATGTACAAGTCAGTTACAAGATTTTCAATTCACCTCTATTACATACTCCTGGAGATGTGGGTTTGTACCTGGGGGACCCTCCGCAGACTGACGGGGTGGGTGGAGGTGGGGGGGGGTGGAGAGGGGGGCAAAGCCGCGCAGACGTAACAAGTTCGCCGCAGCGTACCCCGGCTCGGTTGGTTTGACTCCATCTGTAAATTTAAGTCAAGCGAGCACCATCACGTGTTTTTTGTGGCGTTACCGAACTTCCCTACAAAATTATATACAGTATATACATTGGAGGAGGTCTATACATGTACCCGGTGTTCATATGTGTGTCATTGCGCTCGTCGGAGCGCCCTCTGGCTCCAAGCACCTGTCTTGCAAAGAGCGTGACACTGCTGCGCTTGCCAGGTACTGCATTATCGGAACTAAGCATGGACGAATTAGCAATGTATCTGCAAGACACTTTTGAGTGGTGGTATAGTCTCTATTAACCAGGGACAAACTTTCACGGTGTCTATGTCTCTACATGAATAGCTGACTATATCCGTCGACATGTTATACGTTACAATTGGCAGAGAAGTTGGCAGTGAAAAATGTACCTCACAAAACTTGAACGCCCCCTACCTTGGGTTCACTCAAAAACAATGTGCATTCATAATTTATGAATATCAGGTACAGACATTTACCATATTGGATTCAATAGTCATGTTTTTCTCACCTTTGAAACCACAAAAACTAAACACAGTGTACGGACAAAGACGATGCAGAAGCCAACTCTCTCACAGTTGCAATGAAGCTGCAAGCTGGTGACATGGGATTTGAATTCCTAATAGGTCTAATCAGCAATTTTCAATAAATTGTATCTCATTAATGATACATTTTATTGATAGTTAAGCCTTTCCTAGCTAACCCGCTCTAGGGTGACAGAGAAATTCAAAATTATTGGCTCAAATATTGTTCTTTCGTGAAATGTTTTCAAGATCCAGTTACCATGGTAACATGACAATAGTTAATAGCTTTCCTCGGCGGACCCTGGACGTGCAGTGGGCCTAGGAGCTCTGGTTAATCTGGCAATATGATCCTCTAAGGGTTAAGAGCATGAAAGCACACAGTATTTGAAATCTTTTCACTTTTGTTTGTTTGAACAGGAAAGGGTTATTATCATTATTTTTAAACCTCGGAAATGGAATATTTTTTTCAAACATTATTTATAGACATGCTTTTTATTTGTACAGAAATACCTGTCTAATCCTCGTTACAACAATTATCATGGCTCTCCTGTTTGCGACTGGGGGTTTAGTCGCATACTATGTCGGCAAGAAGGCATTGACGATATTTGGTAGACCGGACACCAACATTCCGAGCAGTAAGTGCCCATCTATGCGTATGTTTTCCAACGCACCGCACTTGAAGTGATAGTTTGTTACAACTGTTACAATTCTTTCCAATGTACTGCAACAATTGTCATCTAATGTTTAGCTAAATATCCTGCGCTCAAAGAAGCAACTGGGTAATAAATAGCTTGTGTACAAGAAACCAGCAAGCCCAAGTAGAAGATTATATATGCCACCATGGTTTCATGATAAATGTGAAAAAGTTGCAGCTAATTGCGAAAAGGACAAGCCAATCATCATAAGGATATAATTGACCAATAAAGTGTCTGTTCAATAATTGCCCATGGTGTATTTATTGTGGCAATAATCTCAACCAAAAGTTAGAACAAATATAGACCCTTTTTAATTTTTCGATCGACCTCTGATTTATTGGCTAAGGGCAAACCTCAGCCAAGATTTTGCATGCTTCAACATGTATAAAATGTAGAGTAAATGACACGATGCTTTTTTTTAACAGTTTGTGTCCAAGTCCGTATGTAAATTAGATAAATTGTTCAACTTTCCCCTACTACGGATCTCATGTGGGAAGAATGTAGCTTATTTACGTGAAGGTCACTGAACGATAAATCAACTTTAATTCGTCATGCAAACAATATTAGCTCCCTGATCTATATCCATTTAAACTGAGTTCGGTGTCCGCATTTTTCCATGGCATATGACGGGTGTATTTTATATACCTGAAGTTTGAAATTACCAAAGACATTTTGCTCGGAAATTTCGAAACCATCGGTTCACAATTGTTTCGAGACTTCAGTGGCTCCCTTGTGATAAAATGCTGGTGTCTCAAAACCTAAGAACAGTTTTCGCTGCATACTTTTTAATATTTAGACGATCTATCTGGAGAAAAACGTATAGTGTCTAGTAGCAGAGCAAGATATATGAACTGTCCATTCACCTGTCGCAAAGTTTCGTGAGGGGAAGGGTTGGGTCTTGGTCCTATGTTGTTCATCTTGCCCAAATTAGCCAAACCATGTGTAGAAACAATTTTACAGTTATGCCTAGTCGAAATGAATAAAGTTCATTAGAGTCTTATTCTCTTCACACGGGTTGGGAAGCAGGTCAAGCCTATAATAATCACTCTGCATGGCACATATGTTGACGTATACTTCCCTACATAATAGTTAGGTGGAAGAAGCCGAACGACTCGGTTAAAACCACCATGCACGGTCAGAGTGGCAGAAAATCTTTTTCAGTTACTGCTCAGGCCGTATTTCGAACCCGGGAAGCAAAGATGAAGAGCGAGCGTGTAGCCTCTTCTCCGACCGTGCACCTTTTTGTCAATAAGGTGTGCCTGTGCTCCGTGTACTATGATACATCTATCAATATTGAATGGGAGAAATGACAACTCTTATGTCAATGTTGAGTAATAACAGTATTGTGGTTATAGATAAACATTCTGCCTGCCAAGATGTTTGCCAACATCCCGCATTTGACTATATTCACTAGTTTTGTCCGAAAATTCTTTTGAAATTGAAACATATGTGGTTTGTGTGATGAAACATTTGGTGATAAAAAGGGAAGAAGGAAAAGATGAAATTATGGCTGAGACTTGGGATGAAAAAGGGTATATTCCAGCGCAGCTTTAGATTGAATGAAAAATAGATTTATTTTGCGCGAAAACACATAATTACGCGAAAGCAAGCAATAATTGAATTTTTGAAATTATGAATGAGCACATTATTAACCACAATTATAATAAACATATATCAAGATATGATCTGGTAGTATTTCCTGCAGACAAAAACCCACTTATCAATTAAAACGACAGAATCGGGTCGGGGGAAAATGTAATAATTTTAGCGGTAACGTAATAGATGGATAGTTTATTGCGTGGGCATTTAATCACTCTTAATGTACAACATATGGAAATTGACATAAGCCGTCACACTGTTAACCAAAGGGAGTAACATTTTACATTTTTTGGGTTACAGAGAATAAAACGGATTCTCCAGTCATCATCATTGGGGCTGGACTATCAGGTATAGCGGCCGCTAAGACGCTCCATGAAGCTGGAATAGACTTTGTGATTTTGGAGGCAGCTGATAGAATTGGAGGCCGACTGAAAGAATATAATTTTTCAGGGACCATTATTGAAACCGGAGGAAGCTGGATTCAGGGAATTAAGGATAATCCGATCAAAAAAATAGCTGACAAAATAAATCTTAAAGGGATTGTAACGGATGAAGAGAGTTACGTATTTGTCAATGCCACGGGAAGTGATGTCACAAACCAAGCTGACGCTGAGTACAATAGATTTACACGCATAGTTGAGACAATAAGCACCAAGGGAGAAAATGCACGCAAAAATGCTAAAACAGTAGATATGTCCCTGAGATCAAGTTTAGGCCAACATGGCTGGTTTGCAACCAAAGCTATCCATCATGCCATGGAGATCTATGATTATGATTTTGAAATTGGGTGCATACCTGCTCGAGCCTCCGTTAAACAGAATACTAAGATGTATACGGACATTGACTTTGGAGAAGACGACTTTTTCGTAACTGACCAACGCGGTTTTGCAGAAATAGTTAGATACCAGGCATCACAATTCTTGACTAAGGATGATAAACGTTTGCATTTAAGTGAAACAGTTAAATCAGTGCGGTACGGAAAGAGCGGGGTACAAATTAGAACAAATAAAGGGATCTACGACGGTAGTTTTGCTTTGTCCACGGTTAGCCTGGGCGTTCTTCAACAAGGCATTATCGAGTTCAATCCTCCACTGCCGGAATGGAAGCGCACAGTCTTACATAAGGAGCTCATGGTGGACACCGTCCTTGTCTATCTCAAGTTTGCAACGGTTTTCTGGCATGAAAAACAGTTCATACTGCATGTCCATATGAGACGTGGTTTCTACCCTATACTTCAAAATGTAAATCTCCAGGCGAAAGGTGTTCATCCCTCGGACTCAAATATACTAGTAATGAACGTGTTTGGTCCTGAAGCAAGAAGGATCAGTAGACTTCCGGACAGAGTAATACAACACGAGGTTTTGTCTGTTTTGGGGGGTATTTATGGCAGTAATGTGACTGATCTTCTCGATATTTATATCTCCAGGTGGAGCACAGATTCCAAATTTATGGGTGCGTGGGCCAACTGGCCATTCGGATTAAATACAGCTGAATTCAAAGCGTTAAAGGCTCCCTTACATCGCCTCTATTTTGCAGGAGACGCAATGTCAGAGAAATATTATGGTATGACACATGGTGCTCACCTCGAAGGAATACAGCAAGCCAAAGACATCATTAAATGCATGCAGGTTGGCAATTGCCCAGTCTTTCAACCATTGTTCCAGTGGCCTAAATGAAAAAATGGGAAAATCGAACTGAAAGCGCACTCAGTGAGCTGGTCCTAGGACGCATTTTATCAGATTTGATCAGATTAGTTATTTCAGGTCACTGGTTTCAGATTGTTGAGCTATGATATTCTAATTCACTTTGATGACAACCAATCCATTGTAAATGGTCTACAGCAAGAGTATCCTTTTGTTGCCTTCATTTGCAAGGTTATTTGCCGATGAAATAAAGCAAATTAGTAGCTGTAGTAATATGTTCTCCCGTAAGCAGGAATAGTGCTTGTGCACACCCGGGCAGATAAGCTGATGTCCTTTATGCACGAGTGGGAAACGACTGGTTGATTATGACCTATCGCAGCTTTCCCTACGGTCAATGATCAAATAGCATGTAGCATGGATAAAATAACTCAATACTCGTATATCTTACTTTTCTTGATCTCCTTAATTGAATCATAGAACCTTACAAGAAAGCAAAAGCTTTGAAGAGAAATTGAATATAATTTCGGATGGAACAACTTATAAGTTGTCATTTTCTTTTTATGTTTAAATCAAACGGCAGCCAACACCATTTGATTCGTCAAGCAGTTACAGTAAGCAGTGCAATTTATTCACAGAGAATATACTCATTGTTCTTAACGTGTGCGACTGGAAGTTGACCTCACTTTTATCCATAGCTGGCCACTACATACATTACATGGGAAATACGTCGGTCGTTTATGAAAGGAATAAAAAAAGGGAAACAAGACACAAACACTGACTAGTTGCAAAAATATTGAATCTAATGTGCACATTAAATCAGACAATGCATAAACGACTGCAAGGGTGGCATTGGTGAGACCCTCTCTCTCTCTCTGTCTCTCTCTCTGTCTCTCTCTCTCTCTCTTTCTCTCTCTCTCTCTCTTTCTCTCTCTCTCTCTCTCTCTCTCTCTCTTATGATATCACATCAGATAGCGGCAGAGTATACTGCCTGCCTAGTGGTCAGTAAGGGCATTAGTGCTTTAACTAAAGGGCCACTGCCAATTGCATGTAAATATATGGCATGCAAACGACTGGAGCTATACGTTGTGGTAAAGGTTTCACATTGGCCTCCATGGCCTGTTCAAAGGACCATAAACTCAAATGGGAAGCAAACTGAATAAATAAAAACATAAAAATGTAAATATATGTAGTAAACACTTCATGAAAATACAGGCATTCAATAACATTTGTTGTGTTTACAAATGCTAGTTTATTAATACATCAATAGGAAATATGCAACAGAACATCAGAATGGGTGTTCCATTAATATTGTTTGGCTTAAGTCTCGTGTAAACATGAACTTGTTTTACATTATATATTTGCATCGAGTATAAGAGTAACGTTTTGCATTTTTGACTGTTGCCTCACAACAGAGATTTCAACTATTTATAACATAAAATTGATGAAATTGTTGGATAGCCCGTGCTGTCCCAAATTGCAATACAATGATATCCAATCCGGTCCAGGTTGGGGTATAACTCGAAGCAAAAACACATCTAAACTATGATGAAATTTTCATAATTTCCTTCAAGATTTCCTTGCAAAGTGATGACATGAATATCCATATATGGGTGACGTTTGTCTTAGACAGATGGGGTTAACTTAGAAACCTATATTTAACGGTGACATGCGCACTATTTTCAAGGGAAATCATTTATATTTACATGCCCTTAAAATTGCTTTAATTCTTATGTACTCGAGTCACGTACCAAGTAAAGCAACTTCTATACACTTGGAAGCACAACAATCGATATACTCTGCAGTATAGCCAGTAAACATACAGGAACAAATTATGTTCATGGTTTACAGGACATCAAATGGTATTACAAAGAGACCACCTTGTTTGCTCCAGTTGCACATTGGTATCAGATTCATATGTGCAATGTTGACTGTCAGGATGAACAGCTGGTGTAGTTAAAAATTGAAAGCTTCTTTGCCGTACGTTTGCCAGATGGAGTGCACGTGCTTCTGTTTCATATGAAGTGAGTTGTATTTTATGAGGCATAAATGAAGTCGAGTTTACATATACATTGACCAAATGCAATGGAGCATAACCTGTAGTTCCCGGAGATACCGCACTTTTTTCTCTCTTAGTTATCACACCGGGGAACGCTATCAGCAAACATAGTCAACGAAAAATGATATACACCAAACACTCATGTGGGTGTATGCTGATTATTACCTAAAAGGCGTCCCCAAAATCGGGTCAACAGAAAATATACAAAGGCATCAGGCAAATAGTTTATAGAGTCAAACGACCTTAACCTTCACCTCTGAGAGGGTTCGACAGCAGGTCATGTTCCTTGTAGATCAAGGTCAGCATCACCTAGGGCAGTGGCTTTCACCAGAATACATGCAGTAGCTGCCCTGGTGAACAGTGTTGCAATTTTACATTGGAGATACTTGATTTGAGCTCAGGATAAAATAACAATTTGGTGTATTTTCACTCACAACATATTTTAAACAAAATGCAAAAACTGATCACTAGTTCAAGACACTGATTTTTTTAGACAATTTTGATATGAATACTCAGCTCATTGCCAGATAATAGCAGTATACTTTACAATATCAAAAACAAAAACAAAAATTAGATTTTTCCACGGTTAGAGGCACGTCTTGCATTATGTGTATCCTCTGTTTTGAAATGGGGAATTTTTGGCAAATTCATCACTATAGTTGGCGAATTGATGTAAAATATTAACGGACCAAGCAACAAAGAGCGCATTGCAAAAGTAACAGTCTGGGGTTGACAATGGCACAAATTAAGGAAAAGAAAAAGGCAATGAAATAATACTTTTAAAAGGTCTAGCAGGATATATGTCGAACATAATTAAATAAAAATTGTGTAAATATAAAGAACTTGAAAATGTATACACATGAAAATTACTACATTTACAGTATCTTGTGTGAAAAGCAAGTGAAATTTGATGGGTCGAATGCCTTATTATTAGTTTGCAGGGGATTCTTGTTTGAAGGTTGGCAGCTTTGTTATACAGGCCATCTCTCGTTTTATCAAACCCGCTGTATTGTGGCGCCATCACCCAGGTTCCTGACAAATCATGAACCGTTTTGAACACCGGGCGGTGAACCATCTGTAAAGAACAGGTACATGGCCAGTCATGGCAGTTTATGTCCGAAGAGCCCTCGAAAACTTACATCGGCATCGTAGGACTCTATACAATTTTTTTTTCAACTAAACGTTCAATAAAATATGCTTCCTTGCTCAAGCGTTACAACAAAACCATGATGTTAAAAAGTGGAAAACCCCAAGATAAGAAAAGCACTAAGTTCAAATGGGTCAGAAAAGTCAGAATAAATCTGGGCATTCAGAAATGATGCATGGGTCTGAAACGCTGATTTGAATGTCTCTGCAGTCTGCTTGACTGATTTGTCCCGTTGAAGAGTGCCACAGTTATCATCTTGTGAGGATGTGTTTTCAAATCTGTGACAGCATTTGTTGCCAGAACCGTGAGAGAAATTTGTAATTAATGGAACACTTCGCCTTTTCATATGATTTTAAAGCGTCAATTTTGCATGGCTATAATGAAAGTCCAGTGGAATCTGCTTTCGTAACCACCCCTAATGCGATTCCCTGTCTATTGCGATTGTCCTGTACCACCCCCAAGCGCTTTCCTTTGACTGTACTTGTATAATGCGACACCCTGTCTAATGCGACTGCAACCGTCCTTTGTATCACCATTAATACAATACTACCACTAATTTTTATGTTGTTTTACGCGACTTTTTTATTGAACGAGTCTCATTTTTTACAGTTTTCATCTCCAGTGTTTAGTCACAAAGCAAACTGTACAGTCAAAGATACATTTCAGTTCACTTAAGAGCCCTCATTTTGTTCAAATGCTTCTTCTGTTATCATGGCATATTGTAATATTTTCTAATAGACATCTTATCTGACGATATATGATTAAAATGTTCAAACGCTGGTTACGATATGATCACCTGTTGAGACTTAAGCTGAAGGATGACAGCTTGTGGCCCTCAATCTTCAAGTACCTGTACAATAGACAACCCATTACAAACCAACTCCCCACAGAGGGCGACTGTTTAAAAAGCACCAAGCGTGGTCGCAGTGGCCAGGTTGCACTCGAATGTAATGTTACAGAAGAAGACCGAAACTGTGCATTCATGAGCACAGATCGACGATTAAACACGGAATATAACCAATGTCAACATCCTACATGTAAACTGTAACACTACAAACACATGTTTCTTTTTTGCGACGGAGATTAATAACCAACTTTAAGTTTATGATCTAATTTTTAGAGTATAAACATTCTTCGTTATTTATTTTGTACCTAACATGGACGAATGAACTTGGTAATTTTCCTATTAGAGATTGTGACTCCCTGGAGAAAAGCTGACCTCCTGTAAGCAATGCAGTACCCTTAATCTTATCACAACTGGTGCACGTTATTTTAAGCTGACGCTGCGCGACGTGAAACTTAAGTGGGGCATAGCAAGACAAAGCAATCGACATTATTTGCTGATTTACAATAACGTTCTTGAAATTATATATCTTCATTAATTAATTTACCTCTTATTTCCATTCACACATTTATAAGTGGAGTTTCTGAGTATACTTACATGAATGAATGCATGAATGAATGAATGAATGAATGAATGAATGAATGAATGAATGAATGAATGAATAAATGAAGGAATGACCTTTATTGCAAATGCACCATACATATACATGGTATTTTGTTGATGGGTCTAAACGGGAAACAAAAACAGTACAAACACAGTCTACATCATGAAGATCCCCATCAGCAAGCCTGTTGGGAGTATAAACTATACTTACAAACACATACATATAAAGATGATAATAAGAATTGCATATATAAAAAACCTAAAATTTAAAAATAAATAAATGTATCCATATGCATTAGTAAAGTTTGCCCCTTTACAAAGACCAATTTAGTACATGTCAAAACTCTGAAGCCAGGAGTTAATACAGTTCTTGTTAGCCAAATATTCGCTTATTACCTACTGAATCAAGTGCTTCCGCGTCTTGCTGCAAAAAAATAACTTGCCAACTGCAGAGGGGGAGGGTATTTCTTGCCAGGCCTCCTCTTACAGATCATTCAAATAACTCTGTCAAACTGCGGTATCAAAAGCCCCTGGTAAGCAGCAAAAAGAATTCCATACTATGTTTCCCATAGCAGACTGACACAGCATTAACCCAAGCGGACACCCAGCACAAAAAATTTCCCCCGCAGACGACACATTTCAGCTTCGAAACCTCTTCCTCCCAGGCAATACCACATTGAGACTTTCCGTGAGAGAAATATACGAAACCACAAAATGCTGGTAAAATAGGCGGACTTCACAGTGACTGTCTGCTATTGAGTTACGCATTTGACTCTGTGGATTTGAGAAGTTTCGCTATTTGGTTTTAGACTGTTGCTATGAATGCTCTTCAAAAATAACGATCTTGTTCAGCTTGCTCTAGCATGCATTAACATGATTAAGTTAAACTGGTTATCCATAAAGGTATTATGAAATCATTAGCAGGTTTTACAAACACCACAGAAGAAGGAAACCGCAGCTTTACAGGGGAGTCACCAAAGGTCAACTTAATATCGAAGAACGAACAGAATGGAGTATCTTGTGGCTTAAGGTCAAACATACAAGTATAATTCTGCAAATGGTTCATGTGTTGCAGCAATTAGCACATTACCGAGGTCATTTGCACTTGCGGACGCCACCATGACCACTCAGTAGACAGTTAGCATGCTTTGGCCCTCAACGAATTGATCTTTACTCCTTCTCTGCGGCTCTATAAGCCGCTTGTAAAGCACACAACATTTAAACCAATGATTAACATGGACGGCGCAGAATTCACCAGAAACGCCTTTCCGGAGTAAATACGGTCAAGGCTTATCCTTAATCTGGAATCAAATATGATCAATTATTCAAAACTAGGAGCACGCATAACAGACAGAAAATATTTAGTGGTTATCTTAACAAAGCTGATGAAGAATTAGAGGTTGGATAAGTTAGAGTAAATATGCTGCATCCATGATCAAAGAGATCTATACACTCAATAAAGTTACCCAGACTTAGCCCAGTTAGAAAGATGTGGTCGTTGCATCCGTTTATGTGCAGTAATTCTAACACCAGAAGAGGCGACGAACTTTGAATTTCTCCAGAACATGAACAACCACACAGGACACAACTTGCCCCAAAATATCATAGTTGACTACACCGTCGGTCTGCAACAGATACAACATATTTGCTTGAGACTTTTGGGCAACAGGTATTACTTCATTTTACTCAGAAAGAGTCCCCACAAAACAAAATTGAAGTTGAGAAAACAAGAGTCTCTATTTGCCTGTTTTACAGGCAATCCTTGCACACCCGAGACAATTTTCCGTCGTCGTCGTAGTCGTCGTCGTCGTCGTCGTTGTTGTTGTTGTTGTTGTTGTTGTTGTTGTTGGAAACGGCCAAGTCCATAACAATCCAATGTTTAGAAACTATCGTGCGTTTCCTGAAATTTATTTAAAAATAAGACCAATACAAGGGACTGTGATTCATCAATTTCTTTCGCTGGTGTATCAGATCGTTAGCCAATTATCAGAGCATTACCAAATCGAACAACGCGATGCATCCAGTTAAGTGACTGGTGCATACAAAACAGAAAAATTTAGAATTATAATAATGTAGCTCAAAATTTTATCTTGGCATGATACATAAACATTTGGAAAGATATATTCTACACCTTTTTTTCAAATGCCATTGTCGACGACGACTGCATCTAGCCTTTTATAGGTACTCAACTTGGAAGGTTTGGTTTTAATGAAGTATAATAAACATCAAAGTTAAAGCTCTTTTAACATCAATTCCCTTAGTAGTTCAGGCTTCTGTAGTCTCTTCGCCTCATTATATTGACTGTTTCAATGGTTCTACTATAATGTAATAATGCCCAACACGCAAACGAGTCGTGTTCTTATGTTGAGGGGTGGCGCGTTTTGTCAGGCATGTATACATAAGATCAGATCAGATATAACGCCATATTATACGTGTGCCGTCTCAAACTTACTTGGAGTTTTATCACTAGAGAAATCTCCGCGTACATGTTCATACATGCATGCCCGACTGGACATTCAAGAAGAATTTAGGCATAGATCCTAAGAGACATGTCCCCTGTGAGGACGCACTCCTCTACCTTAAAGTGTGCCGCGAGTGTGCAACGTTCCCCAAGGCAATTCCCTACTGTTTTTGCCGTTCCCTGCCAATCAATAGTAGAATCGAATCCCTGGTCACGGAAAACTGGCGTGTAAGCCATGCAAATAGAAAAGAGCATTGGTTATAGATGTTGATATGAGTATAAACTCAGCGATAAATCACCGTATATGAGGGCACATTCTGCTGCCCTTCAGGCATACTGTTTCATGTGAGGGAATAAAGCAATGTTCACGTGATGCCACTTGTGACGGAAACAAGGTAGCTGTGGTAAGAGCAATGGACAACTTGCGCATTTTGTGACACCTCAGGCAGGAACACTGGCGTCCGGTACAGCTCAACATGTCGTGGATCTCTTGCTAGATTTGTACTTTCAAGGGAAGGCACATACGACATGGCGACAATACATGTTAACCGGTGGTGGCACGCCTGTCTTGTTTAAGCTCTAAATTCCGAGACTGTCCCGCAAATGCAGTTACCTTAGCAACTTGCATTTTGAACAAAATCCATTCGATCGGGATCCCTGTTCCTGGCGCGCAACGTCCGTGCCCTCACGATTCTTGCAAATAAGCCTTATTCTCGCTTTGCATCGCAAGGGGACGTGCATCTACAATACGTTTCTCCAAGGCTCAGAACGCCCCAATACGCTGGACATGGGTTTGCTCTGGGGACAAGCACATGTTAGAAGAACTGGTATATTGGTTGTGAAACCCATTTATACGAATGAAATATTCATTTGCAACGCTGAGGTTGCTGGGAGTGAATCTTGCCTATTCGTCTTCCGTCGTTTAGTAAAGGGGCAAATCTGAGTCCTGAACCAGCAACGCATGTTGAGATGGTGACTATCTGAAGGGAAGCCATGGATTTAACATGGGCATCACAGCCATCATAGGAGACAAGGGCATACGGTACGTATCATTACATAGAGCACCATTCTTGCTTAATGATAATATCACCGTAGGCAAAAATCCTATGGTTATCCTGAGAACAAGAACGCTGTTCTAGTGACTGATTTGGCAGCCTAGCAAGCTTTCGACAAATCATGAGCACTTGCTTCGGTGTTTGGAAAGTATATGGGTTGCCGTCCAGTATGTTATCCCAATTAAACATGGGAATGCACAATTTAATTTGTTACCGGCTCAGTGTCTGTTTATAGCAAGTTCGAATGTTGCTTGTTTCTTAACTTATGCATATTACAAGCGATCAGTGACGGAGACATTGATCTTAGTCTCGCTGATTTGCACTCCACCCGACCCTGGGGACTGTATTCTCTCTTAAAATTCAAGATTAGGTCATTCTGTCAGCGGGTCTTTCTGTCTATGCGCTTCTTTCACATCCATGATTAGAATTTCTTTGTATGCAAGGCTATTGAGTACACAGGGATTAGCCTCAGTGGGATCGCACATCACACCTTCTGGTGACCTTAAGTATCATATTTTGAGTATAAGATTGACACTTAGCCGACCGCAATCAGACTAAGTCAACAGCATCTCCCAGGGTGCCCAGTGCACCTAGTGCAAGGCAACACAAGGGCACCAGGAAACTCACCTGCATCATGGCCATGCTGAAATGTGAATTATATGGCTTTTTCTTCAAGTCATTTCCGAAAGCGTTAAATTCAATTAAAAATTGTAGCAGACAACATTCTAAAATACCGTTTGCTGCAGGTCCGTTTGAGGTTAAATATATGAAAAAATGACCGTTCACCATGCTGTTTCCATGGAGCGGTATATGTTGTATGTCTTCGGATCAGGTCTTGTATGTGCTTTTCGTCCTTACAGGCGTTTAACAATCACGTGCGGCTATCCTTTAATTTTCAAATAGTCACCTTTCAGCATGCATCTTCGTATTGCTGCAGATCAAGCAAAAGCGATAATAGCTTCAGGCTTATGGGAGTCTCAGTATCATTTAAGCACATTTTTATTGAAAGAATTATCAATCAAGGAAATGGTAGCACTAATAAGCAATCTAAGGGACCTCTTTCACCTACAGAATTCCCGCAAAACTACTTTCCTGTCAATACAATTCGAGAGTACAAACATATGACCGTCTACAATAATACGAGATGGCTTCCGGATATTGAGACTGTGAATCAGAAAGAATAGATCGTGCAAAGGAACACAGACAGCCTGAATTTCTGACCTGTGTCAGCTAATCTAGGCATGTAACGCCACCAGTTATTTCAGAACGAGGAATAATGTAGAGACGAAATTGTCGATACGTTATACTTGTTAGCAGAGTATATTTGTAAATACTGCTTGATAATTATAAATATGCAACAGTCCCTAAATTAATCTCGTTTAATATGATGGAATACAGATGCCAAGATACACGCTGATGCTACCTTCTACTTATGCCCAGTCTTTCAGGTCATCATACATCTTCTTGGCTATATACGGGTTAAAGTAAACACTTCAACACCGTGAATATCTCCAAATAAAAACCAAACTTTGACTGCAGTCATACATTGTCTTGATTCCGGGGTTCCAATTGTATCCGCAAGATATGTAGCAAAATGGAAAACCTTTCCATCATAGTTCAATTAACCAGGATTTATGATTTAAGTATCAGAGTATTCGTTGCCAAGCTGTCAAGATACACATATTTACTTGAAAGCAAGGATTCATGACTCCTATATACAATGTATGTGCAGGTACTTGCATTCGCTTTTGGCCATTATCCAATCTATTCTCTTAGGATCGATGATCTGAAACTTTTCGGCTTCTGGAAAAGACTGGGGGCAATTCCCATACACGAATATCCAAGACCAAAAGGAATCCTGTCTCACTGATCCTACCTAAGTCCTACAAGGGAGTTAGCATTGCCCAGAGAAACATGTTGGAACCGCGCACAAATAACAGCAAACTTGGTTCCAGAAACTGAAACAGCAGTGTCTATGAAATTTGTTGACAAAACGTCCATACATTTTGATCAAGTCTTAACATACTGGATACTTAATGTGCTTCATCGCTTCTGAAATGATACATTTTCTTCAAACGTTGCAAAGGTTGCAAGGCCTTCTATTGGTAAGCACATACAGAATTGAAACAGTCCCTGAAATACACATTTTCCAATATGTCAATGCTGGACCCTTTTCAGGTTACTACTGAGTCAAGCTGTTGACCTTGGCCATTCTATCCTGTTAGTTTTCATGTGTATTTCTGACTAAACAAGTTTTCCATAAAGGCTTGAATTACGCCAAAGTAAAAGCATCTAGCAGATGACATTTTACCTCCAGGCACTTTGGAGCAATTTGAGCCCAAAAAGAGTGAGGTTATGTCTAACCGGGTAAAGTGACTTCATTCTAGACCAAATATCACACTTACGCACACGCAAACACACACACATGTATGCATATATATATATATATATATATATATATATATATATATATATATATATATATATATATATATATATATATATATATATATATTATATATATATATATATATATATATATATATATATATATATATATATATATATATATATGTAGATATGCATACATAAATACTTGACATTTTTAACCTATATACATCAGTGACCGCCAGGCTTTGTACAATCTGTCTGCACTAAAGGTGGAACTTTCCAGCTGGCAATAGGTTGGCAAGGACTGGGCTAGTACTCAGCCACTTTTATTGCTAGCTGAATCAAAATCACTACACAAAGGCCAGGGCTTTTGGTAAATGTGTAGTTTTGTGAAATTTCTATATGTCATGTAAAATGTAAGATAAAACGACCAACCCTGTGTCTTACACTTGGAGCAGTACCAAGTGCTATGACTTACAAAACCCATGTTTTTTATACCAGTGTTTACTGATATAATTGATTAACAAGTGAAAGTCTGTAAGCACTTGGGGTCCTGGGCGCGTGTTGTGCACATTTAGCCCAACTCGGGTCAAGAAAAATTATTGACCACGAACATGTTATCATAACATGCTATATTTGTACTTCCCACAGAAAACACACATTTTTCTTTTTAAATTCCAAGGAAAATTAAGGTAAAAATTTGGAGGCAGATGATAGCTTACATCCGGGCGTCTTTTGGGCGATTTGAGCGGGAAGGGTTGTTAAAACCTAATCTTGTAGCTCTTTCACACCTTCCTGTACAATTTGAATTGAAATCACAAAACATGTCCCATGGGTTACGGGAAATAATTAACCTGCCAAGCGATAGTTTAGAGATATGTGTGCTTGACGTGCTGCCCAACAATAATATTATACAATGGATTCAGTTATGTTGGCCCTTGAGATACCGTAATCTGGCCCTACTCAATGTTAACACCTGGCATGAAAAATCTATAAAATACTTTACCCATATAAATACAACTCGTGTGTTCGATATCGATGCATGGATCTATGCCAGGGCTATCGCTTCAGATATAAATCAAACTATCCCAAGTTCCATTTACTCGCATTTAATTAAAGCTATACCTTTCAGCTTGCCGTACAGTGATCATGTTGACTGTAAATCCAACACAGCCCACCAAAGTGGCATGTTAACCTAGCTACATCCATGATATATTTGCATATCTTCCTAAAATTGTGTTTTTACGTATGAACGAATTGCATGCCACAATCGATTTAACAGTTTGTATTTATGCAACAAACATTTAAACCTTTGCACCGTTGCTTCAATTTGATATGGGTTTACAATTTTATGATGAGCAATTTAAGGCCGTGAAGAAAACAAAGAGAGAAGCCTGCAAAATTTCATAAAATCTATAATTGTAAGACAGGGGATCCACTTTAGAGATATTTTTCCTCATGGGAAATATCATGATTAGGAAGGAAAACCTTATACAAGCTATTGTTACATAACATCTGGTACTCCGCACATTAGATAATCATAACATGTTAGCTGAATGCTCGGCCATTATGAGATTTATAATGTTACAATTAACATTTTCCCGCGGAAATTAATTAAGGAGAGCTGGCAGTTAAAGATTTCAAATGTCGTCTGCTTTCATTTTTTTTCGGGTATCATACTTTCAAAAATAATTGTGAATAAAAGTCCTTAAAAAAGCTTATTATAGTTTTATTTCCTTTATGGTAGTCTAATGTACATGTAGAATCTGTTCTTAACATTTATGCATGTCCCCATGCGGGGAACGTGACAAGCCAGAAATAATGGCTTGCTTATACCGTGAATACCTCCATTGCTATTGTGTCAGATCATTAAAAGTACAGTTCACATACACATATGCACGGTTCTATGTCCTTTCACTGTGAAAAGTTAAATCACACTACATGTATTTTGCAAGAAACAAGTGCCTTCGGATGTGCCCAGGTAACAAATTCAACTGTTGTCAAAGCAGGCAATGTGTAAAAGGGGAAAGAAAGCCCATTTTACACGTCTCGACAAATGTCCAAGTTACCTAAGGCCTATCAAATATATATATATATATATATATATATATATATATATATATATATATATATATATATATATATATATATATATATGTGTGTGTGTGTGTGTGTGTGTGTGTGTGTGTGTGTGTGTGTGTGGCTCCGATAACCCGACCGACCCCACCGGAAAGACCAGATTCCCGACCCTAAACAATTTTTATGAAACATAAAATAAAAATAAAAGTTTCAAGCCGCCCTTCCCTAATAAAAATTGATCGATCCTAGCTGAAAGAGTTTATCGAGAAACTGGCCGTAGTGTGCTGTTATTTTGTAGTAAAGTCAACTGACAACTCAAACACAGTAGTTTATTTCAACTTGTCTGCAGATGAGGGTTAACTTGAGCCGGGGAAAGAGCATAGCTGTATATCCACGGCCGTTCGGTGAAACAACATAGCCATAGCTCCGGTTGAAAGATTTTATCCAGAAAGTGGCCGTCATGGGCCTCTGCTTTGCAGTAAAGTCAACTCAAACACATCATTTTATTTCAACTTGTCTGGAGGGTTAACTTGAGTCAAGGAAACAGGATAGCAACACAGCGTTCAACAAGGCATAGCACGTTGTTCGGTAAAACAGCATAGGCCATAGCCCCGGTTGTTCGGTGATCGTTATCGTAATATTTTGCAAGGTTCCTGGTGTCTGTTCTCTGATATACCAGAGTAAACGGTCGTTTAAGTAGTTTTAAAACACGACTTAGCATCTTAACTTTAAACTGCCTGCTCAGTTGCGTCTGAAGCAGTTATCTTCGTTTGTTGAAATCCCAAATGTGACACGATAGACCTTGAACACACCTGCACGTGGTAAGTGCAATTTTGAACACAACAATATGCCGCAAAACTTTTTTGATTTGAATATCAAAGTGAATTGCAGTCACAGAATATATCATACCATTATTCATGCTCTGAAACATTTGCAAAAAACCTATTTTTCGTTGCACATATTATAACCCCTTTAACCCAGATCATTCCAATATTTTCCTCATTTATTACAAACCATTTTGTGCGGAATTCACAATTTTCAAAATGGCAGCCATTATGGGTTAGTCCCGATTCGATATTTTGAAGAGGTAGTATCCAAAATATATGTGTGATTAGTGTTAAATGGAGGCTAATTTGTCGAATGAATGTTATTTACAATATATAATGGGGCTTTATCAGAGTGAGCATAACATGAAAATACAAATACAATATCTTACAATTAGCAAATGTAGGCAGCATGGGCCACAGAATAGAGATTTTGTATCAGACACTGAAGTCGCCCCCACACTATGAGTTAAGTAGCACCGCTAGTCGGACTTTCCAAGCCCCCTTGTTGAGTGGAAGATGGAGCTTAGGGGAGAAGGTTGCCCCGTTAGTGGATACAGGTCTGAAAGTACCGGCGGGTTTTTGTATAAGTGGTAATTATATATTTGCAAGCATGACCTGTTAAAATTGATTAAAGACCCCAAAGTTATTATAATCTAAGCATCAAAAATAAGCATACATCTGTTTGGCCTAGAAACCGTGAAACTGGAGCCACATGTTTGTCATTACGTTTTATGTCACTTTATTGACTCAACTACAGTTTCCTTTGTTTCTAATGAACGAATCTATTTATGAGAGCTTCATCAGAAATGCACTTACATTTATTTCAAGCGGTGCGAACATATGACCCCGACTTGGTCGTTTCCAACAATTAAAACCTCGTTGCAAGCATCCATGACGATTTTTTGGAGGGGGGGCGAGATATCGAGGTGCAATAGAACATGTAGTGACAAGGCAAAGCACAGAGTAATATAATGTTAATGGTTGGAATAATGAGTAGCATAGTATACTTTACAGATTTGTTATCTCAATTTACTACAGCGAAATACACCACTGAGATATAATGCTGAAGATCAAATAACTGTCAAGTGCCGTTAAAAAACTTCGTGTAACTACCAGCTTTGTCGTAAATTAGGAGTTCCATACTTGGTTCAAGTCAACATCTTTTATCGACATGCTTTGGTCTCGTTACGTGCCAGTAAGGTCCAAGGTGGCACTGCAAGAGTTAATATAGTTACAAAATCATCAATACCCTGCAATAAAAGTTGCAACATGTGTCATTTGGTCAGTAAAATTATTCCCTGTGTGTTGCGTGTCCGTTAAGTGTCACAAGTCATTTAGAAATGAACCAAATGGATCAATGATTATTTGTTTTCCCGACTTTTCCTTCATTGTAGCTGTTGCTTCTTATATTGTCCCTGAACCTCTTATAAAGATATACTCATTTAACCATCTCCTGGTCATCTTGTAAGACTGGATCAACAGCACTACCAGTGCACTTTAAACTCACCCAGGCCAGGTGGGTGAAGTTGTTTGGTGCATTTTAACCCGGTTAGTACTTCCCACTCATATATGTTTCAAAACACTTGATGAAAGTGCAACATGTTGATGAAATCCCTAGTAGACCACGACTTTGGACGCTTAAACCACAGCATGATGTAACTGTAACTAAGCATAGTATATTTCTAAATTCACTTTTCAAATAAAATATCTGTTGCTACATAAACATAATTTTCATAATCTGAAAACTTGCTGCAATTACCATAACCATTACTACTGAACATTTCTTTACAAAAAACCTGCAATATATTTGTCAACAAATGGTAAATTGCTCCGAGCAATAGTCACCTAGGGAGAGGACACTGAATTAGACACTGTCATTACCATATCCACACCGTAGTCCTGATGAAACAAATCCAAGTCAAGTCCGACCAAAGGCAATGTTTCTTGGTATGTATAGTTGAAACACATAAATTTATTTATCGTATTTACCCAAAAGAGACCAAACCGTATGTGGAAAGGTCCAAAGGTCAAAAAAGCTATGTCTAGTTTTATCATGACAGAATGCATAAAAAGTTTGGTTTAAAATTATAAGTCTATTTCAGTAAATTGGCTTGAACAGGTACATCATTCATGTGCATATAGGACCGTGCAATTCATGAAAAGGGACCAAAATTTGCAGCACATCAGAGAATTTGCAAGCACAGGTTCCTCATTTGTTGAAAATGTCAATGAAATCCAGCATTTAAAAAGGTTCTAGTTGCAACCACCATTTCAACAATGATCATCATCCATATAAGTCCACAAAGCGACACTAACACCAACATCAATCCATCAAAAAAGCCCCCTAGGCCTAAAATGACCATCAACAATAATCCAAATAACATGATTATACAATTCAATGTGTTGAGACATGTAGTTAAAGGCATGATGTTGTTTTAAAGGAGATAAACTAAGAGTATTTCAAAAAGATAAGTGTTGAATTTGCAAATATGGTGGTGAAAAGTCAATACACTGTCAAAGTTGGCAAGTACGTTGGCTTAAATGTTAAACATCAGCCAGAAACAAGTGACATCAGGCCTCAAACCATAAAAACGTAGTCAAAAATTGCATTACAATAGCCGAAAATTGTAGGTATAGCAGTCACGTTTCAAGTATGGTTTCCATAAGTAATTTTGAAAGGAAATTTAAATGTTCAAGAAAGCATAGAATCACACAAGTCATCTCTCAAGGTAGTAATGTAGAATTTTAAAAATGTACTATGTCACTGTAAGTCATCTGCAAGTCAGCCAAGCATAATGTACATCTAACTCATGGTTCTATAAATCACTCCCCTTGTAACGTGTCAACAGACCATTAAAATAACTCCGCTTGTAACGTATCGACAAAAATGGAAGTAGTTCCCTTTGTAACGTATTGACAGAACATCCAAATAAGTCCGCTTGTAACGTATTGACAGAGTATAGAAGTAATTCCCCTTGTCCCGTACTGACAGAACATCGAAATAACTTCCGTTGCGGAAGTTACCAAAAATGTGTACTATATTCCAGGCCCAATAGGCAAAGGAGCTGGCTATAAACAAATCATTTTCCACAACTTCTCTGCAACCTTCAATCAAACTGCTAGGCAAAAGTCCATCAAACAGAAAATAGATTAGAGGATACAAACGTGAAAATTACCGGCTCTAGGTGAACGCTTTGTCCATGATGGCAAATCATATAGATTAACAATACGACTCTCTCTAGAAGTCTCGTTCTAAATTATCTGGCAACATACCCTTGTTGCTTTACCATACTGAAAAGTGAAATACAGTTCTGCGAGGAATGGTGATCAGACCACAAAATTCTCACAATTAAAAGATACTAAAAAGCCAAAGTTAGCTTTTGACGTAGGTCCTGAGAGTGTCAAACGATATGCAATATTTCCAGTAGAACCAACGGTACTTGATAGCATCCCTGGGAATAATATCATATTACCAATTATAGGTCAATTTATTTTCGTAATAGGTTACGTACCGTTAGAAATATCTTCGCTAATCGCCAAATTGTGGTAAATTACCACTGCACAGTCGAAGTAAATACTGCATAATAAACATGAGAAATTGTCAATTTTTTGTTTCTTTCACAATATGTGTATGAAAAAATCATGTTAAAATGTTTTTTGTTTAAAAAAAGTCCGAAAAATGGACAAATGCAATAAATATGTGTCAAAAATCCATATAAGGGCAGTAAACTCGTAAAAAGTATACCAAAAAGTGAAATAAGAAATTCATCTCACCTAAATATCATTGTAATGCTGATTTTATTACTGCACTCGGAAACGGCTTCAACAATATTTTACTACCTCAACACCTATACATTTATCTCGGAGTGAAGGGTTTTAAATCGTGTATTATATGTCCAATAATCAACGTCCATATGCGTTGGATCTGGATTGAAAATCCATTGATCTGAACAACATTTGAAGATAACCGAATTGCCAAATATATTCGCACGATTATTCTGAGCTTTTTTTGCGTTTCAGATTAGATCGCATAAAGAAAATTTTGGAATGGCATGCTCTGTTTGTGCAGCCGTGAAGTGGGAAAGCACAGCAAAACACCACTTTCTATTGATGAAGCTTCACGAGATTCCCGTATCTAGAAAACGTGACGGGTTTCTTACCCGTGGTTTGGGGCAAAAGGCAGGGTTGAGTACATCCTTTGGTGTATTCCCATGCGTTTGTTTATGATAATTAATCTGATGAAAGAAGCACTTTACACCAGCAGTGCTTACTATTAACCTTATTTATATGTGTGAAAGAGAAAGTCATTCCCTCTAATGTCATGGCAGAGAAGAGTTCTGGGTAAGTTATATCATGCAGTTATCATGTATCCATTACTGTTAACATGGGATAATAGGGTCGTAAAAATTCACCAGTTGGGCTTGGCTTCTAGAGGCCGGTATCCAGCATGTTGAGGTGCAGCATAGTTATCACGTCTTGCATCAAAAATGCCCGGATGTCACCTGCCGTTTCCTGTTGCTATTGATATTGATTTGTAATTACTAAAACTGAAAAAGATTTTTTGACGAATCCTCTCAGAATAATATTGTCTCCCCCCCCCCCACACACACACTATTTCCATGCCCTTAAAGTATAAAGACAACGGAATGGAGACGAACATAACCTAACTCGAGACTACATGCGCATGGCAAAGGGCTACGTATGCCGCAACTATTAAATGATTTAGGCAGTTGATGCTTTTACCTTTGAACATTTTCACCAGTGGTTGCACTTGTGTGTCGTCTATCCCATTACTTTATGCTTGTATAAACCTAAAGCAACATGTTTCAATTGTTGATCCAAGTATTACACTGAAGGACTCTTGACTTAATTCCAAGCCATTCGGTGTGATAATAAGAGGATGCAAGGGCATATAATCAAATGTCAGAGGTTGGTCTCTTGTGAATAATGATGAAATTGTCGTGAAATTTCTTTGTTGCTGATAGCCAGATCACCTTTTAATTACTTTCCAAACACGCATTACATAGGGTTAATGCTTGAGGCAATCCGCTCGTCTTACATTGACTTTATTTTTATGTCTGTAATACTTAATGTAACGTGGGAGTTTTAACCCGTAAACTCTGATGATTTAACTCGGTAAACGACTGGAGAGTCAGTCGCTGGATGCTGCCTCGGGAGAGCGGGGGCAGTAAACCACTGTAGTCAGTCTCTAAAACATTGTCTTTACCTTTGGTAAGACCAACTATGACACAGCCGCTGTATCACTAAAAGCACTGAATTTATCATTGGAGACAGGTTTGTTCAGGAAGATGTTAACCTTACCGAGTCGTGTTGCGTTAAATGCTTAATGCAAATTTTGCCTCGCCTGAGCAGCATAGGGACCTTGAGACACCTAATACCTTAAGGTTGATGCAAAAATGAGCCACAGAGAAACGTCTCAAATGCGACACGGGATACAGCTACACTTGTTTTGGAATCAGTTGGGACGGCCTGTCTACTAACAGCCACGTTATTATTTGCAAAGTGAAACCCAGGTTCAATACATGTAGTGCTGGGTATGCTAAACTTGCCATATTTCTCTGTATGCCGAAATGCACCGGTAGTTATTTTATTTGGTCACATGATAACAACTTCGATTTTCATGTAATTTATCACGCTATTTCCCTGCTTTGTCACATTTTAAATAACCATTTCGCACTTCGTTAGCAATTTAAAACAGATAATAAGCTTTGGTGTCTCTTATGCTAAAATTAAATTTGATCTGCCTGACGGCCTTCTGACATTGCAATCATGATATTTATTGAAGTTGAAAGTTCCAGACATTGTGAAAAACTATTCTCATTGTGATCATATCTCTTTCCCCCATTGATGTTCTGTGTGATACAATTACAACCCTGGTGTATCTCTTGACTTATCTGTTCGTTGTTTGTTCCATAATGAAGCCATACCGCCATGGTTCAGTGGTTTTGTTCCGTGTTTGTTTGGTTTGATACATATGGAGTTTCAAGTGGATTGGCCCTGCTAAAGTCAACGAACACATGTTATCAAGAGACTTGTTCAGTAATATTTGATTAACTTAATTGTGACCGTGTCGCAGGGATATGGCTGCCAAGTTATTCAAATAAAAAGACCCAAGCACCTGAGTCTCATCAGGTAAAGGTTGGATGCAGAATACTCCTTTACTGAGAATATTAAGAAGTATTTGCCCATAATGGGCAAAGATTAACTGCAAGGCTACATAAACAGCGCCTTTGAGCCACGATAGGGTAGTAATGAAGCACTGACATCCCATAAGCAGATTCTAATCTATCTCAGTAGGCCGGAATTGGAATAAGAATTCTTGCTTATTTATCATAATCTTGTTCCTAAGGGCTGTCTCCCAACTTGTCATTAGACAGTGTCATTTCCATATCCAAACCATTTGCTGTCAAGATACAAAAAAAAATATGTAAATAACCAACATGCAGCCATTAAGTTGCAGCAAGGTGATTTTTATTCTAGCATGAAAACAGTGCAGAGTGAAGATGGCTGACAGATAACACCTATTTTATGAATATCGAATCTTAATTTTGTTCACAGTATTCCATGAATCTAGTTCCCCATTTTCTCAAAGTGTCAAATATTACACTTTTTGGATGCGCTGCGGGATGTCAAGATAAAAGAAATATGTAAATAACCAACACACGCAGCCATAAAGTTGCAGCAAGGTGATTTTTATTCTCGCATGAAAACAGTGCAGAGTGAAGATGGCTGACAGATAACACCTATTTCATAAATATCGAATCTTAATTTTGTTCACAGTATTCCGTGAATCTGGTTCCCCATTTTGTCAAAGTGTCAAATATTACACTTTTTGGATGCGCTGCGGGATGTCGTATCTGCAGTCCAGCCCCCTTAAAAGTGAATACGTTTCAGGCCGCTGTTTTCCCTAGCAACATTTCAAGTAATTTATCTATACACAATTCAAACCATGAAACAGGATTGCTCTACATTCCCAAAGGCCCGATCCAGGAATTTGAAAGGAGTGGCCAAGAGACCAAAATGTTGAATCGTTTTGTCTAATGAGCTTGGTGGTCCCTATCCAGAAAAAAGCGGAAACCGTTAATTGTGAAATTGCAGATTTTAATTTTAAGCCTGAAGTCAAAGCACTGTATCGAAGATTTTATTTGCGGTCAAACAGAAAAGTGTTTCGAAAACATTTTATGGGGAGGGTCGGATGCTATGGTGTCATTTAATATTCTAAGTTCACCCCGGTAACTCTCGATAGTACCATTAATCGGAGTTGAAACTGTGTTGTCGGAGTGAAGCGCAGATACATGTAGAAATGTTTGAAATACTTTAACGAATCGCAAGAGATGACTTTTTTTTCACAACATACGTAGATTTGTCTTGGTGAATACGTGTGGATAAATGTTTACAAAGTATGCAATACCCAGAGGCTCGTGGCTAGGAAGGTTCAACCAGTAAAACCCGAGATGTCATACGATCAAATTTAATGTTCTTATACTCAGATAATTTTGATTGGATAACATAGTTTCTTTCTGCATACATCTCATTGAGTAATAGTAATTTAGTGTTTGTGCTTTTATAGATATGCATGAAGAAAGTATGGTCATAAAAACCTAATAAAGTAAAACGTTTATTTTAATATTATTTGTGTATTTTTTATATGTTTTTATGTTGGTGCTTGTTTTGTTTTTGTTTAATTTTATTTATTTTTTATTTTTTGTATAAAATGGAAAAAATACTGGTGAATATTCCTATGAGGCATATGGATTTTCTCTCTTGCTGCTTAAAATTTGAACACCTGAAGCTGGTCCTTCCCGTGTTAAACTGACTAAAACCGAGTGACAGTCAAAAGTGGTCAATCATTTCACTAGTTTTAACAGCAATGAAAAACAATTTGAAGGGGAATTGTACACTAGTCCTATCAAACTAACATGCTTTAGGTGAAGAGCTTTCTATTGCGAAGGTTGGGAGCTTATTAGCACCCAACCCCACGTCAAGGAAAGCTATTGACTCGGTCTGACGCTGGGTATTAATTTAATGCAAACGGTTAAAAAAAATCTGCGCTAAGTAAAACAAAAAGGAATGGCACTACAACCAAGCAATGTATTCTGTGGCACACAATGTCCCAATTTGCTTATATTACCGACATGGTAAGCAAGTTGCATTTCTCGCTTACATAGTGCCGCGAAAATAAGCGTTAATGATGCCAAATGTACAAGAGCAAGATATACATTTAGAGATAACTGGGATCTAAAATCCTTCCGTAATGACCGATTGTTTTATACGTAGTGCCAGAAAATATGAAGTTAATATTTTATCGTTGATGATTTTATACATTTGACAAAAATTTATCGGATTTATGGATTCATAGAGGAATATTACCATATTTGCTAAATAATGTATGGTAATTTGGTCAAAGAAATAAACAGCAGTCTATTTACTCACTTATAGGCGATGTAATAATGCCGAGCTACATTATCTTATTTGGCTAAATTTTCCTTTTTTTTTTTTTTTTTTGTTGTTGTTGTTGTAGAACCATTAGCAATATAAATGAATGAACCTGATACATGGGATGAAAATAGACTTCTGGGATCTTACATGAAAGTAAATGATTTTACATATAGGAATGTACGTATCATTGCCGCCATTCTGATTCTTCCAAATATCTCTTACCACATTTGATAATTCTTTTACAATACAAAACCTTTAATGATATTCCCGATCAATAACCTGGTTAAACTATGTCCACAGGAATAATGGGGCAGAAAAGTATATCAACATTTTGCAGTTTAAAAACCGGTTCCAGAGAAGCTTCGTGGTGACCCAATTATTGCTTTTTCCTTACTCTATATTTGAGACTAATAGAAATATTGTAAATCATTAAGAAGACGGAGATAGAGTCATATACGGTACAACTCTATACTCTTGATACTTAATGCTTTTAATTTACTGCAAACTGCAACAAACACATTCAGGCACACAAATTCAAGGATGAATTGCTTTAGTGATTATGAATGTGACGTGTAAATCTCGAGATATCCACTGGTTTAGCGATCTCGCACCAAGAAAAACTATTGAACCAGTATATTCTCATCAGGAAAATAACAATCCCTCCCATCTGATTTTGAGCCTGTGCATATTTTGCTTTCGGTATTTCAGGATGGAACCACTGTCAGGATTTTCACTACCAGAGCGACGTTTTTGCTGTACCGTCTTAGTGACAATTATGTTCTCATGACATGATAATCAATAATGACAAAATCTTGACTAAACATATATAAGTATATCGACCCAGGCATATACATATGGTAGAGTCTATACCCTGTAGTATGGTGACCCGTAAATATGCAAGATTTGACCCACAGGAGAGGCGTGTCTTTCTCGTGGCTTCTCATCATATCACATTCATTATCCATCGCGCATTGTGTCGCGTGTCAAAAAGGAGTTATCTCCAAGGCAACTTGGAGGAACATTAACCGGCCGACAAGACATCAAGCTCATCTTTCCTAAAGAAATAGCTTGCGGTTTAATTATTACGAATCTGTTCGAAAGACGTGAAACCGTACGTTTCCTATTGGTGATGATCTTGTCAAGGTACTTACGCCGTGCTCAGTAGAGATCGGTTTTATCTCCATCATTGGGAACCCGTTGCAAAACATTGGTTACTCATCAACACTTATAAGAAGCATAATGCAATACCCGATAAATGAATGTATCACAACTTCAAATTCAAGAGGCCAAAGAAACAACGTTTTGATGTTTTTCGTTAAAGATGCAAAATACACCCATTTTCTCGCTTTTGAAAACGGTAATATTTCAAACGTCCATTTCGGTGTCACATCTTTATGCTTTCAGTTTTTGTTCGTACCAAAATAATATATATATATATATATATATATATATATATATATATATATATATATATATATATATATATATATATATATATATATATATGTATATATTCATAGGTATAATTCCTTGTGTGAGATAGGAAAGCACTTGTTTAATGCAATTGTTATGTGGGTGTGGATGTGTTGTGTTTGGCACGAACAAATTCCATTTAAATTTAATATATGAATTATCATTTATGATGTGACACTACATGTATTTTATTTGTCCTTTTGTCATCCATTTTTAAGGCATACAGGTTTGAACGCACTAAGAGAAACCAGTTAGCTATAGTGGCATACATATAAATTATATATTTTACTAAGAAATGCCTCTATAGCAAATTTATGATATATATATATATACATATATATATATATATATATATATATATATATATATATATATATATATATATATATATATATATATATATATGTGTGTGTGTGTGTGTGTGTGTGTGTGTGTGTGTTTGTGTGCATGCATGCATTCATCTACATGTACATCTCACGCTACCAAACTGAGTTACTGGGAATCATATTGCACATAAGTATTCCGACGGTGTACGATGTGGAAAAGTAAAATTTAATACGGTTGAAATAGCTCTGATTTTACTAAGACAATCTTATAACCTTTAGTCAAACTGGTTAATCAGATTTCACAATGTATTTAATAAGTCAACTCTTTACACTCTTATTATATCTTCAAGTTGATAAAACTTTTAAAGGATATGGAAAAATACGCCACAAACTTTCGTCAGAGTGTTGGCTCTGACAACAAGAAGGAGCTACAGATATTAATGGCTACACTGATACCATTCATTTACCATAGCTTGGCACCAATACAAACTTAATTGCTTGTAATCGAAATTATATTGACTATTATAGCCCAATTTTATCAAACATTTCGCACAAAATGGCTACTAAAACAAATTTACACCTGAAAACAAGACGCATTCCCCAAACATGTTAATTCCTTGAATAGAAAGCCCCGGTTATTCTTTCAATTACTTTTTGTACGGGTTACGCTTGGTGTGCTTTTGAAGGAATATGTTTTCACAATTGCTCGCACCCCACGCATGCGTTGGTGAACTCTAGTGCCTGAGGTGATAAGACGAGATTGTCCTGGCAAGATTGAATGCACTATTATGGTATAATACCATGCTGGGCTGGCGCTAGGATTTTTTCAACTATTGTTAGTTTGGCTACAGTAACATGAACCTTGTCAGCCAAGTGCTGATTAAATAAAACGAATTATGAGAAATTTTTACATTTTGAAGTTTTAAGTATCAATTAATCTAAATGATTAAATACAATACCTTGAATATATGCATGGAAATTTGACTAAATAATGAGATATTCTTAATCAATTTGACTAAAGTTAACAAGATTCTGTCAGCATCTTTTTTGCCACTGGTTATTTGGCTAATGGAAAGCGCTACCCTGGCCGTGTATTTGGCAGTGAATGTCACACTGGCATGTACAGTGACGAGATTCTGGCATAATTGCAAAAGGACAAAATTGCATAGCTATCACTGGCTTCTCCGATTTTCTGGAAACAAACAGACACATCTGAATTAATAATACAAATTGCGGTATCTGAAACATGATATTTCGTTTCTAAACTTTCATAACTTTGAGAAATGATTGACTTTATCTTTTTAATTCGTTTAATACGTTTTACACCGATGTGACAGACAACAGTCCTTCTCAATTTAAACAGGCGTCCTTACCTGAAAGCTCACTCCATCGAGCATAGAAGATGCTTAGAGGGCTGCATTAACCCTACCTCATGCCCATTAAATAGCACAATACACTTACAGTAATGATGGTATAAGGCGTCTGGACACATCCATGCCAACGTTACAATATCACGTACAACAAAATCTCCAATTCGGACCACATCTGTAAAGAGATCACTTTTATGTTAAGATCATCAATTTACAGTCTCTTTCTTTGTATCCTGAATAGTGGCATTCCACTATACAATGAAAGCAGTTCGTTTGCCCTTCCACGCTCAAATGAACCCGAAATAACCCATTGAGACAATTTGTAGACAATGCGATGCTAACGATGCCAAACAATAAGTAGTGTAGTTTTTAGACACATATGACCACCACATGCAGATTTAAGACACCCTCATACTTATATGTATCGGTGCCCGCTAATTTGATTACCCTTGAATGAAATGATCAGGCATCCCAATGGTAATGATGTGAACGAATAAACATGTTGACGGTTCCTAGATACAAGATGCAAGCAAGCAAAACTTACCGTATAGTCTACATGGCTTGCAAAAGCTAGCAGGTTGTAAACTGTCACACAGTAGCCAGCGCATTTATCTGGTAGACACATTCTTGCGGCCAGTGACAACACCTGATAATAACCAAGTATTGCACTCTGTTGATAGCCACTTGTGGAGACTTGCTCATATTACAGGCGCAAATTGATATTCCATGCAAGCAGCGTGAAGACGGATTTTTAGTAATCAAACTTGCATTGCATCCAGGGTAACTTTTCTGGTCACCAGTTGTTTACGGGTAACGATGCCCTTGCATGCAAGATGTAGCTTACCAAAAGATGGGAGTGCAAATCAGAAAAGATAATTTGCTGCATAGCAAATCAGTGTGTATGTTTCTCTCTTCAAAGCTCATAACATAGGAACAGAAGTTGAAATGGCATCCTTGTCGATGATAGCTTTGAAGTTGTTAAAGATTTAAAATTTCCAATGATGCTACTTAGCATAATTTAAATTGCTATAACTTTTCTTTTAAATTCATTAGGTGTGCAATGGTCAATAACCTCCTAGTAGAAGTTGGAATGACATTCCTATCTGATATAGTTTTGAAGATATTCAAGATTGACAATTTCAAATACTGCTAACTAGCATAATTTAAATTGCTAGAACTTTTGTTCTAGATTCATTACATACGCAATGGTCAATAACCCCCTAGTATAAATTGGAATGACTTCTCTATCTTAAATAGTTTTCGAGATATTTAAGATTTAAAATTTCAAATGCCCCTAATTTGCATAATTTTAAACATCTAGATTCTTTTGCATTAAAAGGCCGAACTCCTTGTATGGAGGTACAATCATGCCAAGTTTCGAGTTTCTATGTATAATAGTGTGTCAGAGAAAAGTGTTGGACTAATTCACTGGTAAAGAAAATAGAAAGAAAGAAAGAAACTAGAAAAGATGATTTGCTGCATCGCAAATCAGTGTGTGTGTGTATGTGTGTGTGTGTGTGTGTGTGTGTGTGTGTGTGTGTGTGTGTGTGTGTTCAAAGCTTATTAGTATGGCAATGTGCAACTAGTCCATAACATAGCTTTGAACTTGTTCAAGATTTAAAAATTCTAGTGGTGCTACTTAGCATTATTTAAATTGCTGCAACCTTTCTTTTCAATTCATTAGGTGTGCAATGGTCAATAACTCACTAGTAGAAGTTGGAATGACATCTATATCTATTATACTTTTGAAGATATTCAAGATTGAAAATTTCAAATGCCCCTAATTTGCATAATTTTATACACCTCCTTTCCTCTGCATAAAAAGGCCAAATTCCTTGTATGGAGGTACAATCATGCCAAGTTTCGAGTATCTATGTATAATAATGTCAGAGAAAAGTGTCGGACAAATTCACTGGTAAAGAAGAAAGAAGACAGACAGAAAGAAAGAAAGAAAGAAAGAAAGAAAGAAAGAAAGAAAGAAAGAAAAAAGAAAGAATTTTAGGGAAAACGGAACTTAAATATTTAAGCCACATGTCTGAGCGCATGTGCTACATAAAATCTATTTAATGCGGTCATCCCTAAAGGAATTCTTCAACTAAAACAACTTACATTGCATGTAAATGTCTCACTCTGATAGTTTTATACAGAGACACATTGTCATTTGGTAGTCACAAAAATCATCTAGTCACTCTTTTAAGAAAGTTTGTTGCCACGAAAAATATATCTAAACTGTACCAATATCATGCTGATGGTGCCACTCAGTTATCAAGTACTTAAATGGCTGTGACATGTCAGTTGTGTATTTTAATAAAAATAGCAAGACGCGTTGAATTGCTCCTGCACTTCATATGCCAGACTCAGATGTGGGGAACGTTCTTCCACCGATCCTTTTTAATCAACTGCTGCTATACATGGTGAACCATAAGCACACTCCATCGTAAGTTGCAGACCATTTCTAACTCTAAGTCTTCCCACACACTGGGTAAAAAGCTTTCCTCGGCGCGCTGGGGGCACAATGTTGACCTGGACTATCATTTCTATGTAATTTTAGGCAAGCTGTTACTTGAATTAAAGGTCTTTATACAAGGGACCAGGAGCATATCGAGCATCCTTACTATAATCGGGAGCAGTTCATTTTACGTTGTTAGACTTTAGTCGTAGTTGGCACTGAAGGAGTCAATGGTGCCACAGGGTGACCCATGCATGAAATTGCAGATTGCCTTATTCTATGCAATTCGTAATAGCGCAAACCGTACCGATTGCTAGCAGATACGCTCATAGTTATAATTTCACGTAAACATATAAGCCGGCCATCTGCTTAATATATTTAATTGAATATTTTTTTTCTTTTAGGCAAGAGTAGTAAATAAGACCTATCGTAATACCTTTCGACAAGTCAGCAACGTTCTTTGGCGCAGGTCAGTTTCAATGCTGGTGACTTAGTAGTATTCCAAACAGGCAAGGCTGAATGGATTTATTTATCTGTGTAATTTTTACCCCCCCCCCCCCACACACACACATTTCCATTATACATAACTCGCGCAAATAGCTTATGTGAGCGTTATATATAGAGAACAGTCATAGCATTCCATCTATCAATACAGTGCATGGCCATGTACATAATACCCACCATTGTTAGGTTAACCGAATGACAACCCACACGCATGCATTAAATTTAATTGCACAAACTGGTTTTGAGCCACTAAGATTTGGAAAACATCAGCTGCCTATCCATTACTCTGATTCGTTGACGTTACGATTTATCTTACCATAAATTGGTCGTAACATGCACCAAAAGAGCATGAGCCAGTCAACAACTTTCCTAATGACGCCACGAGCATGCGGTGGAATGGTATCGATACAGATTCATAACATGACCTGGTAGAGGTTATGCAAATTCTATATTGTGTTACAGTACATCACGCCCTCATACAGCTGTAACAGCATAAAACAAATCGAAGACTTAGTAATATGAAATAATAAATTGATCTTATTGCACTTGTTGATGTTTGCACGATCATTTATTTTCTATTTGCGTCCATGGCATCCGTCACTGGGTTATGGTTTATGGCAATGTTCCGTCCATAATAAACGTCAGCTATTTAGGATGCTGCTTTTAGGGAAGTAGCTTATCGTAATAATATAAACATCATTTTCAGTAATCTGGTGTATGTCGTGAGTCAGAATAACGTAACAGCACGTATTTTCCTGCGGTTCAGAAGACACGTTGGACCTCCAATTTCAAAAGAGTTTGGCCATTCTGTTACATCTATGTTTTCCCATAATTTCAAAAAAAAACAAAAAAAAACATCATTTTTTTCCACTGTACTGAAACGTCATATGCGACACATATAAAAATTCCAACTCACAAGTTTGTAAAAAATAGACAAGTCCACATACGTTAACAAATCGATCAAAACCCTTAATTTGTTACTTGTAAATTAGTATTTTACTGGCACTGACGTTCATGTATTCCAAATATTTACTGTACTAATAGGTGTAATGAAATAAACTTCAAAATTTCAATCATAGAAAGACGTTCAAAGTCAGCGTTGCTTTACAAGAAAATTGTTTAATTGATACTCTGATGTTGTGCAATGTCTTAAATACTATTTTTCCAAATGTTCTTCTACGCAGCATGGAGGGTGTTTAAACGTTCTCACGATATTCTAAATCATTGTGAATAAATCTAACTACATAAACTTGTTCATTTTATTTCCTGTTTATAGATACTGAACTACATTTGATGAATATGGGTTACCCAGGGAGCGCACTAACACAAGATCCAAAGTAAGTATCTCCGTATAATTTAAAAACTATAACTCATATAAAGCATGAGTTTGTTTTATGGACTTTTATCTGTCCGCATGCTTATCGGTGTTGCGAAATTTAGTACATTTTAGGGCATACACTGTTTTTCATCCTACAAATCCATCCATGAACGTGTTTTTGAAATGCTAATTTAAAACCTGAACAGCATACAAGAGAGAAGATGTGTATGTAAGAAGCGTGCAGTTATGCACATGAGCTCAAATATGCTTGCAACGTTGTTAGGTGAAGAATCAAATTTTGCTAGCAATACAGTAAGAGTGACGTCACAGATTACTAAGACAACTCCTAATTTGGCTTACGGTTACAAAATGCACTGCCTCTGCACAGGAATGAAGGGATTACTGGCAGGACCCAGTGATGACATAATTCAGGAATACCCGGTATTAGTCTTGCGCTGAATATTTTTTTTTCATACTTAAAAGCAGCATAGGGAAAGTCTAAGCACTTTTGATAATTACGATTGCCGATACATCAGCAACATTTTAAAGTATTGCGAAAACGAACACACAGTTTTTTAGATGTAATTTACGTTACATTGGAGCATATTTATTGTAACAAATTTGGCATTTTCTCCTAAAGTTAAGGTAATGTCCGTTAAGTTATTAATGCTATATGCTTTTGTTGTTTACTCTTGCATTACTAATTTCCCTGTTACTAAGCACATTGAATTGCAATTTTACTCAGGAAGCAAGCGTGGTTCAAGTTACATAGTGTGCTTTATTTATCACAAAATTAATGATAGTTAGGGAGTATCTAAGCTCATTGAATTGCAATTTTACTCATGAAACAAATACTGTTCAAGTTGCACAGTGCGATTTATTTATTGCGAAAATGCTGATGGTTATGGAGTATCTCACATCAGCCTTTTAAACTAATTATGTATATATGTAAGAAGATAATATATTTTCTATTATAATAACTATCGATAATCGGACATATTATAATAAAAACATTTACTGGAAATACCGCAAGCGCCTTTTGAAACGTTTTGTTCTGCTTCAACTCGCGACAGTGAAAACCAACAAAGTGGTTCTCCTATCTTTCCTGTTTAAATCAAATAGTTTGCTTTTTCAACATCTTCCGTTGTGAGTGGTCGTTAGTTTTAAATGTGACTTTTACTTCTGGTTAGACATTTCGAAAATAAATTATTCAAAAGTGTTGGCTTTTTATTCATCACTTGGAGCATTCTATCAGATAACTCTTGGTTGATACTTTTTAACACCTTTTTGTGTGTGTTGTGAGTATATCAAGGATCAAGCTGTCATGAAATATGATGAAGAGAGAGAGAGACAGACAGACAGACAGACAGACAGACAGACAGACAGAGAGGGGGAGCGAGGTAGAGAGAGAGGTAGAGAGAGAGGTAGAGAGAGAGAGAGAGAGAGAGAGATGCACAGCGAAACAGAGAGATTCACCTCATTCATATGTTACGTATTTATGTCCATTTTCTAGTTGAATTTTTAAATTTGTATGAAAAATGTTAAGACTTTAACTTTTAAATAAATTTCAAACGACTGGTTTTCACACATTTTTGTCATTCAGAGGGAACGGCTGTGCTCTATGTGGACTTGCGTCTGAAAAAAATCTATGGGACAGCCACTTGAAACCTCAGACGCTGTGACACGAGAAGTTTTAAATACTGATAACCAATCATAAACAAGCTTCCATTATTGCAATAATATCTGTTCAATTTTTTAGATTTATTTTAATTAATTTGTCAAAGTCTTCTCTTTCAGTGGCCAAAACAATTAAGCACATTTCAATCATGTAAAATTGTTTTATTTTATAAAGACCTACCATAAACTTTTAATTATTGAAAATCCGTTTATTCTTGAGAAAGCGTTAGTAAAACTAATTGCATGTAGTGAATTCTGTACTCTTAAGATTTAAAATGTTCTTAAACAAATCAAGTTTAATGTGACATACGACTACATTAAACTCGAGTGATAGATAGGAATATTAATCAAGAAGCAAATTTTATCGACGATTATTTATTTGAAACATCTTGGCCAAAACACATCAATCAAATCCCATTAATGGCAAGTTATTTAATCAGAGATTTATCTGACATTTTCCAAACTTTTCAAGATTATCGACTCCTTAACTTTTAAGTTTTGAGGTTGAAATATGCAATGAAAAATGTAAATTTCCTGAACGTAGTATTAGATAGTGGACCAATCAGAGTTTTTTTTTTTTTTTTTTTTTTTTTTTTTTTTGGTCAAATCTATCACATAACTGGTTAGTTGTCCTTAGCCAAACTACAAATGTTATATTCGTCAAGATAGTTAATAAGTTATTTTAAACACATTAGCAATGCCGAATATGAAATATATAAAATGTATTTTATGAGTATAAAACACAATTATAGTGAATCAATCTTTAACATATGGAAATAAATGTGCTTTCTAAACACGAACAATTTGGCAAGCAGACTTTCAGAGTTAGCTGTTTGACCAAGATTTCAGGCCCTAAATATGATTGATTATAATCATAACGTTAACTTTCTTATTTCCCACCTACATGTACCTACAACGGCGTAATATTCATGTTTGATACATGCATTTACAGATAGAAATAACGTTTGAGCCATTACAATTAAATAGTGAAGTGTTCCGTTCATGATAGGCCTCAGTCGAGTACTGATGAAATATATACCATGAGAAGAGAAGGTTCGATAGGATAATTCGGACACGCCGTATCGCCATTTTGGAACACTGAAAACTAATGCAAAGTCACTGTTGCACGCTCCGACAAAGGAAGCCACGTATTAGAGGTGGCAACTCCAGACAGGCAGAGCGAGTATCAAATAGACCCTATAGGCCGTCCTCTTCAATAAATATCCACAATATGAAGAGAAGGTCATTTAGCAAGCACAGCCAGAACATGGATTGCAGAAGAAAAAATGTCAAAAGGTCCGCAGTATTACATGGCTGGGCGAACATAGCCTCTCAGGCCGTAATAACACCGACCAATATATTGAGAACACATATGACAACGATATGAGATTTTTAGAGGGTAACTTGTTCAAACAATATTCTGTAGTCCCGCCAATGTCTTCTACTATTGTGCTGTTAATGAATTTCGATATGTAAAGTGTAGACACTAAATAAGAACTGGATGGTCTACACGTGTCACCCTCGATAACATGTTGGATTGTCAAGCTAAACTGACAAAGGATACCACGATATAGCCCGTTTCCCAGGCAACACCAAATTTAACTAGTGTTTCTTGCAGGTGATTTGAGCACTGTGTAGTTGTATGATCGCAGGATTAATAGAACTGGATGCTCATCTGAAATACTATGAAGTGGTTTCCCCATGGACCTATTAACATTAAATGTTGAAATGACTCGTGAAATCTCTCTCTCTCTCTCTCTCTCTCTCTCTCTCTTTCTCTCTATATATCTAACTATCTGTCTATCTCTCCGCCTATCTCTCGCCATTTGGTGTAGATATATGTAGAAAAGAAAGAGCGTCCTTAGTAATTAACATGATTGAGGTTCTTTTGATAACAACATTCTGAAAAGGCATGAATAATATCAAATGACAAGAATAAGCACGTATGTCCAGGTCTTCACAGGAACGTCCAGCGTCCTGAGACCCTACATAAGTAGGGGATAGAAATTGGTTATCCCAGTAAGAACCAGAATAGGGGTAGCGTTTTCTGTCTAATTTATGGAAGTCGAACGATGGGAATTGTCCATTAATTCACAGCTTCTCCCTTGTGACTTCAATTTCTTCCTTATTTATTTATTTGCAAGTAACATGAGAGTCACCTCTCAATCTGACAGCTTGGAGTACTGTTCTGAGAGTGGGCTCACGCTGCAAGTAGGATTTTATTGATCTCATGGCCCATTTTGTTCGATATTTAATCTAGGTTGGCGGTAGCAGAGCGACAAAACACAAGGATAGAACTAGCAGACGACAACATGCTCGCGCGGGAAACGTCACGACGAGGCAATGGAGCTTCTTGGGTGGCACGCTTCTTTAATATGGGCGCGGGTGGTAAGGGTGAACTATAGAAACCGTGGGAAGCCATTTGAACTCAGCAGATGAACAGGAGAGTACTTCAGTTGCTTGCTTCCGTTGCTAATGGACTTATACAAGGATGCCAAAAAGGTGTAAGACGTTTCTTGGGATTAATTCTCAATCACTTTTCTGATTGGTCGTTTGTAGTCTACTACATAAACGTTACGCATCGGCCTGGTTTACATGTCTCAAAGCCTGTCTGGTATCGGCACCGTCAGAGGCTCGTTAACTTACAGGCTTTCGCACTGGCGTTGAAGACAAATTCCTTTTGAGGAATTCTTGGAAAGTAGCGGGCTCTACCTCTGTGGGACTTATGACAATGTGAGATTCCTAATGCCACATGGATGATAGTTTACCTTCGCTCTCTATTGTTGTTAAACAAATGGGATCAACTAAGTTATATTTAATGTGAAACAAGAATGAAAATGTAACGTGTCAAAGTCAGTGAGGATACACTTTCCAGACAGTGAACAACAGATTATTTAGAACTGGACTACTGCAAGGAAGTAGGTATGATTGTGTCACGGCAAACAAATTTAACGCGCATTCCTAACAATTATCTTTACTCCAAGACACACGACAATCCGCGAAACACTTACCTGTGAGAATATATATGTATATACATACAGGTTAATGCATAAGCTTATGTATCAAATGAAAAGGTAACGGCGAAAAGCCTGGCACTATAACTTATTGTCACCTGTGAATGTATCAAAATCATCGGGTATGTAAATTAATGCTCACAATATTTGCTCACCGAAAACTGCATTTTGTTTTAAAAAAAACATTCCACGGAAGACTAATACATAAAAATATACAATCATATCATCCATGGATATAGGATACATGCCAAGGTGGATCAATTTTGATGCACAAAGGGATATGGAAAAGAACTTGCGGCGAATAATACATTGATTATTACATATCTTGTTATTGGCCAGAACGCAGACAGGGAGATGCGAGATTCTGAAGTCTTTTGTCAGCAGGTGTGTCTCTGTGTGCGTTTCTCCCAAGAAGCACGCGAGTCCCGGTGCGTGTGCCTGCCGCAGAAACATTAGGAGAACTGCATTCGTTTTGTGACACCAGAGCGTGCATCGGGAGAATCCCGCGGAAACCAATTTGACAACTGTGAATTTGTTTAGCGAAACTTGAATAGACATTCGTTAGTACCAAAGAAATTATTTGTGTCGCACTGAGGATACAAAAATAGGGTTTTTGAAAACACATATTGGTCAATCGATCTCATGATTTAGCCTTAGTTAAATTCTTTTGCGGTGCAGGTGCTGGATTTATACAGGTTTACATAATACAGAGTGGTTCACAACCTTGTTTATTCTCGATCCTGGAGGAGAATCCGTTCTTTTGGGCAGATTTCCATAGTAACAGAGTCACATCTTGTGTGTGCAAACCTGTAAGCAGCGTGAATGTACATCACTGAGGAGCGGGTCTTTGTTTACAAGATGGCCAACTCTCATTTGACCATCGAACATGAAATGCACAAGGTCAGAATCGCCGTGCTTGGCGCACCGGCCACTGGCAAGACTTCAATCATACGACAGTTTGTATGCAACACGTTCAGCGACGAATACGTTTCCACCGACAAGAAACAGTTTTATTACCCTTCCGTGATTATCAATGACCGCCTATATGAGGTTAAAATTATCGACTGTCCGGTAATTCCGTATTTCCCGGTCAATTCGTTATACGAATGGACAGACTTTAGAGGTTACGGTCTCCGGAACGCTACAGCCTACGTTCTTGTATATGATATTACCTCGGAGGAGAGCTTCCAGTATATTAAAACGTTGCGGGAACAAATTATGGAAAGTCGCAGTATGCACGATGTCCCAATTGTGGTAGTGGGGAACAAACATGATTTGAGTGAAGAGCGCGGTATGCCGCGACGAGAAGCGGCCAACATGGTTAAAAAACAGTGGAAATGCGGTTACATCGAATGCTCAGCAAAATTTAATTGGCATGTTGTCACATTATTCAAAGAACTCATGAAAGCCATTGACTACATAGATCACGGGCACAAGCCCACATCTATGAGAGTTCAGGACGCTTTAAGAAGAAACAGGTGTGTCATCTTATGACAAAGCATTACAATTGCGTCCATTTTTTGTACGAAAACAATCTTCAGCATTTCACTCCACGTCATTCCCATAAGATTAAAAATTAATCTAACGCCATAATTTTATTTTTGTTCGTTCTCGAAGATGCAAATGGATACAGTTTATGTTTGGTCCACGGAGTCTTGTATATGTGGAATTATAGAAGTAGTGACAAGATATCGAAAGTAGAGTTCATGATAAAGCCTTTGATATGTATACCAATACGCTTTACGCAAGTTGATGTATAGCTTTTGCATTGACGGTAGATAAGAGAGTCGCATGGCAGCGGAGTCCAATTTCCAACATTCCGTATACTACTCCGGGACCGAGTCCATCAAGAATGGCATATTGCTGAAAGCATAATCACAGACGCTTGTATATTTAGAATATCAAGGTTCAAGTCCAGGTGCCACGTAACCTTGACTGATAAGAGTGTGAAAAATATCGGGTACATAATTTATAGAATAAAGTATAAGCTCAGCTTGCAGTAATGTTGTTTGGATCAAAATATGTAGCAGACTGTGGTAATTTCAAGTATTCAAAGACTGAAGTGACCATAAAAGTGAAGAGGTTATTCTGTTAATCTCTGAAAGAGGCACAGAGATAGCCAGATAATCACAATATTTTACTGGTATCGGCATGCATAATATCTAACAAATACATGTATACATAATTCGACTTCCTCATGGAAAATTCCAATTCATGGCATCATATTGTCAACACACCTGAGAATCATTTGCTACATCTTATTTCCAAAGTACTTCGGGAAGTAAAGTTTGCGTTCTCATGTGCATCAACACAACGTTTTGCTTCAACTACATATATTCGTTTGACTTGAAAACAGGTGCCTCTTTTATGTCACTTGAATCTTAAGCCACCATTAGAGTATTGAAAATCGCGATTTTAAACAGATTCAAATGCACATCTCTCAAAATGTGAATAAAGTACCGCAGACTCAATATATTTCTTAAATGACGCAGATGATGTTCCGATTTCGATAGCTTGTTAAAAGGTTAAGCTGTGTACAACGCTTTCAAAATAGATAAATATCGTGTATGAAAATGACACATTGTGTAACAACAATTTGCCAAATGTGATGTTACGATTCATTAGTAAGCATGATTTAACCCTGCCAGGTCTGAGTAAGGCTGTTTTTAAGCCTCGCGTGCGTGGCGTGATTTAGACGCGCCAAGGAAAATTGTTGAGTTAAAGCAGCTTTTTGATATATATCATGTGAACTTATCATTCAAAAATGTGTTTGTTTACGAAAAATTATGGTACGAACATTAAATAAACAGATTTGTCACCTGGGTTCTTGAGCCGCTTTGAGTGGGAAAATTTTACAAAGTGAAATGTGACCGCAGTGTAGCCTAATTAATGTAAGATTATTCCGGTTCATGCTTCCAAATGCATGCCCAATATTCTATTCAGCATGCCACTGCCAGATGTAATAATTTGCTGTTCGTGTGCCTTTGTCGAAAAATCCTATGCCTTGGGCATAATGTTAAATGACCAGGAAACTAGTTTGCTGTTAACACAGTGGCACAAATTTGTGATCGGAGGAAGAGCATTGTCCGACAACCCGGCATCGCGTTTTGAAAAAAAAAACAAACAAAAAAACAAAAACATGAGCCCGCTACCATTCAAGAGACCATCCATTCGATCAATCAGACAGTGGACTTGCAGTAAAAAGTCAATAAACATTGAAAACAAATTCTATCAATTTGAATATTCATCATCACAAGCACTTTCATAGTTTCTGTACCATATGATGAGGTTGTAGAGACCGGTCTTCATTACACAGTTATCTGTAACGTGTTACTGCATTTTTCATTATGGTACTTGATGATTACTCAACAGAAGGGAACTTTTTTGTGTTGTAATGTAGAAAGTGATCATCTCTTGCATTCTTGGTGACTTTCGGGTTCTTTTCGTTGTAAGCGTATAACCGTTGTCCGAAAAAAAGCGCTGACACGGAACACTGGTCGCAGGCGTTGCAAAATACACACATACAAAAAGTAGAAAAGATGGCCTCTCTGTTCGCTGGTAATGCACAAGTCACCCACACAATCATCCTGAATTAGATCACCAAGATGTTTTTTTATATGAAATATTTTTTGATTGCTGATATTATTCAGGACTTTTTTTTCGGAGTGCAGGAAAAATAAAGATGTCACTTGAAATATCTTTGATTTATTAATACTACATATAAATGCATATTGGGTCAAATTTTCGGATATCTGGTTCTGGAATGCTGGGACTGGAAATCCGGAAATAAACACAACCCGGGTACCTTACTATGCTCTAATCGGAGGCCGATATCATGGGATGTGAGGCAAATTTAGCAATTATATAAGATCCAGTCTTCGTTTGATATGTATCATTATGGTATGCATGTCAAATAAACCTGGTCAAATTTTTTTCATTAAATGTAAATTGTTAGAAACAATTTACGTTTGTTTTTTTCCCTTTATATCTTTCTACCTGCTGAGCTTTACCTTTCTCGGAAGTTTTCAAGCTTTTAGTCAGAGACAATTCAAGACTAGAAACTTCTGAGGCTTAAACTTTTTTTTCAAAAACATCGGAGTTCACCAGGCTTGAACCTTCTTCTTGCCATAAAGCTAATCTTGTGACTGATATGCGGGTTCTGTGGTCAGCCCTGAAAATTTAAGCAGACTCAAAAGCCTTGACTTCGCATAATCTCTTTCCACTGCACATGTGCTTAAGGGGTGTTGTACGCATGCTCATTGAGGTATGGCCTATGTTAAGACAAAAGTATGCCAAGATATTGTATACGGACAAAATGTTTGGGGTTTTTTGTTTGTTTGATTGTTTGTTTTTGCTTATTTCTGGGGGGTTGGGGTGGGGAGGGTGTTTTGTTTTTGTGTTTGCTTTTGTTTGTTTGTTTTTGTTTTTGTTTTTGTTTTTGTTTTTGTTTTTGTTTTTGTTTTTGTTTTTGTTTTTGTTTTTTGTTTTTTGTGACTTCGCGGATTCCACTCGTGGATTGATCACAACATACATGTACATGCGTTTCTTCATTCTGATGCACTCAAAATACAAAACGTATACAAGTCCATACTTCGCGAGTATGAAGACACGCACTTACAACGTTCTTATTCAAGGTTCATTGCGTGTTCTCATCAGGAATCACACACCCCTGAGTTTGCAGTCAAATATATGAACACTTATTACAGGATTTAATGCACGTCCCATTTGCAGACATATCCTAATACTAAATATTTTGCTGGCAGAATAGTGGTGGCCTTTGGATGAACTGCAACGCCTTCTTCTATGTGGGTGAAGCATACTTAATATATCTTCCCCCATGTCCCATTTCATGTATTGCAGCCAATAGCTTATGACAACTGTTGTAAAATTATATCATTTTACACACACATTTATATCCGCAGATTGCATACATGATAAATCTCGAAGGCAGCCTTCGGTCGAAGGCATGATTCAGTTGCAACCCTTAATTTGCCAATATGGATATGACAAGCGAGGCAGAATTCCTGTCTCTAACAGGACATCTGACGAATTCGATTTGGCTCATATCGATGGTTCTTTCTGAAGTATTCGGTTCTATTTTCATACCTGACGGTAATCGTCGACGTTTGAGGCGTATGGTCTACTCGGGTCTGCCGGCTTGATCTGTATGTGGCCCAACAAACTTGCGTTTGGCACAGAGGCATGACAATCAGAGGTGATGTTCTCTCTCCAAATATAATCATAAAAATTATACCTTTTGCGTTTATTTCCTGTCAGAGGAATAATTTCTGCTAAATGGAACATCCTAAATACAAGAATGTTTTGACATCTTCCTATCACCACATCGTTGTTAAAAAATAAGTTATAGAGGCCAATTATATGTAATACAAGCAAATAAATAGATAAGGTCTATAGTAATATGGTACAATATTCTCACCAATATGTTCACCTTTATACGGAAGCGTATTAGCGCCAAAAAGAAAAATATATTTATCTTGTACGAGGTACATATTTATCTCTTACATACGAGATAAATATTTTTTTCTCCTTGGCGCTAATACGCTTCCGTACCCTTATGTTTATTTAAAGGATATATTTCTTTTCAGTTTGTCACATCATTGATTATGCTGTGTGATGTTCAACTGGTGCCCTTTTGTTTATGTATTATGTCAACGACAAGCCACCTAATCGTCAGCCATACTTCATGTTTGCTTGTTAACGACGTTTAATTATTCCGTAAGAACACGCCAGTTATCTGTATGTATCTTAGGATGTTTATACTGCTTCCCATTGCGGTACTGTAGCCAGGGATATATTCTGTTTCCATTACCCTGCTTTAACAATGCTGAAGTTACCATAAATTCGCCCACCACGATATAAAATTACCATCCTGTAACTAATATCGCTATCTGCTGTAATTGTGAAACTGTGTGTAATTTGGTAATAACTGTCAATTAAAATTAATGCCTTTACACCGTGATGACCGTTGACAATGCAAAGAAAAAAAGGAACTGATGTTTCAGCTTGGAGATGGCTGCTATAGCCCCCTACTCAGCATGCTTGATCGCCCATTAAAAGTCTCAACGTGTGTTTTTAAAAATTCTTGCTTGACCGCCCATGAGGCATAACGTTTCCCAGTTTGAGGAGTCAGCGGTAACTCAGCTACTAATATATCTCAATATTTTGGATCGGAATGACGCAGGAAGTGCGTTTACTGGAATTTGGACTATTGTGCGACAACTTATTTCAGTGTGCAATGTCAGTGATTACTGTGGTACATCTTCCAGTGCGACGCAACGGTGATTTCCGTGTTGCACATTCCAGCCACAGGGGCAACCAGAATATTGTTGTCATCATAGTCTGGTTTATACAAACCCATTCATACCGACCGCCAAAGTCACTGTCCACCGAAAAATACTGATTAGGGTTAGAAGGGAACAAGCAAAATTTGGTGCCCCCCCCCCCACGTTTTCCTTTTTTAAACACTTTGTGCTGCCCGACGCATATAATCTATATACCAAAAGATTCGCCACAATCCACTCTCCCGATCCTTGCCTAATATTGAGTTGTCGGACGTATTTTACTGTAGCCCACTTGGGCCACTTTATTCCTCGATTCCAAATGAGCCAATCTTCGTTGAACGGAAGTGACCCCTCCCCCCCCCCCCCCCCCGCGTACGCACTCCAATTTCTCTTTCGCTCTGATTGTCCACGAGTGAACAAATTTGTATTTTTGTTTACTTACCAGCTTCACTTTAATCGTTAAATTGTGTACACATCAGTAATGAAATAAGTATCATTCATATTTTTGTTTATTCAACAGCTTTACGTAATCGTTAAATTGTGTACACATCAGTAATGAAATAATTAAGTAAACGAAAATACAAATTGATTCACTGGTGGCCAATCAGAGCGAAGGGGAAATTAGAGTCCTTTCGCGGGGGCCACTTCCGTTCAACGAAGAGTGGCTCATTTGGAATCGAGACGCTTTGCGAGAAATAAAGTGGCCCAAGTGTGGTAAAATACGTCTGACACTTCAATATTAGGCAGGGATCGAGAGAGTGGATTGTGACAAATCTTTTAGCATATTTGTGTCGGACAGCAGAAGGTGTTTAAAACAGGAAAACACCGATTTTTTTGTTAGTTCCCTTCTAACCCTAATCAGTATTTTCGGTAGACAGTGACTTTGGCGGTCAGTATGAATCGGTTTGTATCGACCAGAATATGATGACAACCATTCTGCTGGGTGCCGCTGTGATTCCAGCAGGCTACAGCCAGACAGCAGTGATTATCCTGTTACGTATCTCAGCACGGTCCTTTAGAGACAGTGTTAACCGTGCTGCAACATCTTTCAGTCTCATGCAGCGGTGAATATTGTGTTGCACCGTCTTTCAGCATACAGCATTGGTGATTATCTATGCTGTGTTTCAGCTACTTGTATGCTGGAGTGGTACGGCATGACGGATACATTTCGTGTGGTGGTGGCACCTGCTTTCTGTGTCACATGACATTTTCGACATATGATGAAGCAGGCTTCCTTCATGCTCAGGCGTCTCTACCTGTAGCAGGTGGGTACGGGGGGGGGGCTGTATTGCCACCGACAAGAGACAGCTGTACTGGCATGCTACATCTCCCATTTGCATGTACAAGGACCCGGATTTATGTGACACAAGTTGTACTAAAACGGCTCTTTGTATATTGAAGCACTGGCGGCCGAGAATTCCTGAACGACGGCAGATCTTTCCCTCAAGGCCTAGGGGTATCGCCATGTCTAAGTTATATGATACCAACAGTTAGCCATATTGATTTTCATAATATTTGTCTCAGTGGGCATAACATGTCACATAATTCAATTTTTTCAAAAAGTGACATCATCATATTGAGTAATGTATTTTTAGTGAATGTCATTATCACATTTATAATAAAGAAAATGTTAACTTCAAAACGTCACACTTTACAATCATAGATATGGGTGTATAATGCAATAACTAGATTTCCATCAAAATTTACTTATATAAAATATATGAATACTAAGACAGCCAGGGGTTATACCAGCTGCTGGATACGGTTAAAAATCAGGATAATACGGCATGGCAGATGATACGGCAATTGAATATATAACAATGCTAATGAAGGGTCTCAGTCGCTCTAAAATAAATTATGATCTATATGTTAGATGAGGGATTCGCGTGTTCAATCTACTTTGCAGCATTAAATGAATTATCATTGCTTTAAACTTCTTCATAACGTTTTGCTGCAAATATTCTTCAATCATAGATGCTGGATAAAGAGAGTGCTTTCTATTTCAAGTGTGTGGGGGTTTTTTTCAATACTGACAAACTAGAAAAACTGAAACAATACAAGAGAGAAAGGGTGAAAATTGTACGGAGTCTTCAATTTGCCTCTCAATCCAACTACCCAATAACTGTTGGCATTAAGGCCGGCTCATATTGTTTAGGAATAGTGCGAAAGGCATTGTACTTTAATACGCATTCAGGAAAAATATCATCGCCTGGTGTGTCTGCTTAACGACCTCATGTCCCATCTCATTTTAGTACAGTCTCGCGAAAACATTGTGCCCTATGCTACTTTTAATTCAAAATTGCACACAGATAGTTCCGCGCAGATCCATAAACTAGGATGGTGTGATTTCGATTCTGGGCCGTTGAAATCGGAGGAGACTGTATCCACAATTGGCCATGCGAATGCAGGTGTGCAGCACTTTTACGGGTACCTTTGGTGTGAACCTGTTCCTTCTAAATGCAATAATAGTCAAACGTCCTACTTTGTGAGTCTGCGCGGGACTATGTTTGTGCAATTTTGAATCTGAAAACTTTTGCTCGATCAAAAATAGCAATTGGCAGAATGTTTTCGCAATTATGCGCTAAATGAACTGTGACATGGGGTCGTTAAGCAGGCGCACGGGGCAAAATCTTCTTTTCCCAAACACGTATTAAGACACAAGGCTTTTCGCGAGATCCTAAGCAACGTGAGTCAGCCTTTTTCAAACTTTCTATTAGTTAAGTAGTGATATTATATGTAGCATGCAGCCATACCTATCACAAGAAATCACAAGAAATGTTGGTTGTGTACAAGAATTGACTTCTAGGGCAGTATTAGTAAACTTGCTCATTCCAAACTATGGTGACAGGCCTTGGTCAGTGGTTCTGGCACTGCCTGACAAGTCATGCTGCAGCTGCTCTTGCGGCAGCTGCAGCATGACTTGCCAGGCAGTGCCAGAACCACTGACTTAAGACTATAGGAATGTTGGTACTTGAACAAAAGCTCTTTTTCATGAAGAATTTTAATAATTATGCAATTGTCGTCTTAAATCAATGTTAATATACGAAAAAATCAGGGACCGGTACGGAATGAATTAAATCGACCTGTCGCTTGATTTGCATTGATAGTGCCTCAAAGAAATACGTATTTTTAAAAAAATAATAAATTACGATGTTAGATTTGACTCCATCTGCAAAAAAATATTTTACTCCGACCAATCGGTATCATAGTAAGTCTAATTTCATCATCCAATTCACTTCCGGTAAACCTTTTTGGTTAACTGCTGGCCATATGAATCTCATAGTGGTGAAAATATGACACATCATCTATTGCACATCAGGATGTCTGATAGGTGTTTTTAAAAGGGGAAAGAAAGAAAAAACTCTACCTCAGAAGACTATTGTTGTGTTTGTTTGGGCTCCGTGTTGAGCACCTTGGGATGGTAGTCTTCATTGATTGGTGATGGTGCCAAAGTGCACATGGCCGGCCAGCTGCGTTCAACGCAGTCAAAAGGCAAAAACACCGGGCATGCATTTCTCTGAATAAAGTAATCAGATTAACCGAAATCAAGGTGTATGTAATATAATCCTCTGAACAATCTATTCTCCACTTTCTAGGCAACATACAACCTAGAAACCTTTACGAGGAACCATGGCAATACTGTTTGCATCTGACCTTGCATATTAATTAAAAATAATGTAATAAATTATCATTATTTTTCATTCAATGTTGTAAACATCGGTCATAATATTTTTGTTTGGAAAGGTACATGCTATCTGTTGATAGTTAAATATGCGTGTGATTTTGTTCTCTATAATGGAAATGATTTCACCACTTCAAGACCTTGTTAAATTTGATATGTCTATGGTGATGAAATTTGGTGGGAATGCAACACTTTAAACGAACTGATCTTGCCTTACAGTATCCAACAATTTTAAAAAGATCATGTTTTGTTCAAGGCGGCCTACTTTGACAAGACAAGTGAAGCTATGATTGATCATATATCGGGCACATAATTAGGAAGACTTATCTCACAACATAGTGGAAAGGTAATCTATCCTAAATGCGAAACATGTATGTGCAGGGTGTTTCCTGCATTTTGCTTCTTGATGAGCCAAAACGCCAAAAAGTTTGTTTTTGTGTTTTGTGTTTGACTCGTGTCGTTTCATTACTTCTCAGTAAGTTGCAACAAGCCGTGTACAACGGTATTGGCTGAAGAGCTAACAGGTAGATTGAATGGTTGTATAGCTTCATTGTCGCCTGACAGGCGTATTTTTCCATGTATTTTTCCTCACCGACACCTTTGGTAAGTAATGCGATGCCAGTAGATCACACAACACCATTTCATCAAGTGGTCTGCCCAAATGTAAAGTTGAAGTTACCGTCCAGTGGACCCCGAATTTTTAAATAATCATGCATGTGCATGGTTATTGAAAAGTTTCACAAAACAGAGGCCGCTAATGACTACTATTTGTGACTAATTGTAACCATTTATCGAGCTCATCCTGCATATCACTCGTGTCTCCAGCTGTCAAGATAGGAGGGGCATATGCAAGATTGAATGGATTTCAAACTTAGGAAAGCAGTAAATTCGGGCTCGAGATTCATACGTTCTTCAGACGACCAAAACAAAACAAAAAAAAACAAACAAAAAACAAAAAAAAACAAAAAACAAAAAAACACACACACACACAAAAAAAACACCAGCAATTCACGCACGAAGCCAAAACTTTAGAGAAACATACGCAGAAGAGTCTTTTATAAATTGATTGGTTCTTTCTCGCTAAACTTGCCGAAAAAAACGGATATAAAGTGTCGTCTGCTTTAATATTTTCGACTAAATATCTCACCGCTGGGAAACACTGTAAAGAAGACCTAACACGGGAGCACGCCCCAGGTCAACATCATTTCTTGGCGTTCTTGGATGCAATGTGCGCAACCCGCACCAATGAATCTCACTCTAATCAGTACAAGAAAGGTAACTGGCAGGGCAGCTGAAGAGAATTTTGGACAACTTTCGTACCTGCTCCTGTTCCAAATAATGGTAATTCGGCCCCCAAAAGTACTTAAGCCAGGCCATCAGGGCATTGTGCAAGCAGACCCGGGTGAATTGAAAAAAATGTTTTGAAAATTTATTTTACAGTTGCACTTAAATTTGTAAGTTTATTGGACATATATATCACGCTCAATTCTACATGACTACATATTGAAAGAAACTGCATTGTACTTCCTTGACAGGCTCTGGCTTGGAAGGCTGCTGCAACTTGTGGATACACACGTGCATGTAGGTGCGAATATTGCATGCAGGTTAACTTTTGATGCATTGCTGCACACTCGGCTTTGCGTAGGCCTAGTTTTAATGATTGAAATCTTATTACTGTTGTAATTGCCCAGTATTGAATTAGGACGCTAGGATTATGGGTGGAGTGTATAATCTTGCTCTAGATGTCTGGATATGATTGCAAGACAAGCAATTCTTTTAAAAGGAAATGAGGTTTAAACATCATAAACATAATCTTTCTGTCCCCATTATTTTTGTCGTTTCATGCACAGCATTTCACTCTCCTTCTCAACAGCGTCTGTCTCTTTGCGTTGCTGCATTTGGTTGTGATATGTATTACAGTCGAATGCTAGCCGGTTCGCGAGACTGTCCTATTATATGAGGACTACTCCAACAAATATCACTGCTAAAAATATGCTTATTTACCACAATTAGATGAACTATCTTGCAATAAAATAGAACACAACGTCGATAGGTTATGTCACATTGCACAAAATGTCATTTTAACAACAGATCTACGGACCTTCAGATCTGCTACTCACTGCAAAGTATTACGATTACACACACGCGAGAATATATATATATATATATACAGTGAAAACTCATTATAATGACACCATTTGTTCCCAAGAAAATGTGTCAGATAACTGAATATGTCGGATATCTGAGTGTCGTTATAATGAGGTTTCACTATATATATATATATATATATATATATATATATATATATATATATATATATGGAAATTGCAGGAAATTATAGTGAGCAGTCCAAGAGCAAACGACAATGTGACCTCCGATTTACTTATGCAAGCCACGGTGTCCATATTCCAGACAACAGTTTGCTGCTCTCAGATTACTTCTGATGAACCAGATACAACACTGTCTTGCAAACGATATCGCATGCCCTTTGCAAACCTGTTCTGCACATGCCGTCTGACGGATTCAATGTACTCGTGTTCACGGGGTTACTCGGCGAAAGGATGCTAACACTTTTCTTTACAAGATACCCGAACTACATGGCAACACATAGTAGTAAACCCTGCTATACAACGTAACGGAAATCTTACTGGCCTTCCTTACAGCTTGCTTATTATCGATGTTCTTGTGCAGAGAGAAAAGGGCCATTGACTTTTGAATTTCGATGTCGTTTTCAGCCACTTCCCCGGAAATTATTACACTGTTTTTACCTGAGCACATTTACGGTGTCCAGCGTGCGAGGAGAATACAGGATGTTACACTTGTCTGGAAATGAATATTCTATGTGCAGGTGAACTTTGGAAAAATCGATTATTAATGCAATACAACCACTTCAGTGTTAATTTCCCTATGCCGCGATAGATCTCCACTAGTTTATTCTCAATTATAACAATTTGCCTCAACCTCTGGAATACAGCCAATTTATATCACAGACGCAGGTATGATACATTTGGGGGGGAGGGGGGGTTCTAGCAACCATGCATTTGGAGAATATTTGATATTTACGATGTGGCTTTACGGTCAAGCGATAAGACAATCATATGGTTTACATAATTGTGCATGAGTGAGGCTCTGAGAAACATTCCGAAATTACTGAAATTGACTCTCATCGTAATGAATACTGGGCTCTCTTAACCTCTACTGACTTCTGGTCACATCAAATTATTTTTGATAAAACGAATAGGATATTCCATGCCTAATTATGTACGGTATGTCAGTTGACAACCGTTATTTTATTTATTTTCTTTCCTTTATTATTTTTTTTTTTTTTTTCAAATTTGAGACTCTATTTTCTGTCGTAGCACAATGTGGAAAAGCGCACGTCAGGGTTATATTTCAAAAACAAATCAGGAAAAAAAAAACATTAACCAGTTCACGCCTTCGAATTCACATAGGTTCACGTCAATGCCGCGAAATGTGCTCGAGTAGAATAATCAGATGCATGTGATTATCCCAGAATTATCACACATGTTTTCCACGAACTCACAGCAGGGGTGCTGCGTTCACCTTTCAATAGAATCCATCGTGCTGTGTCAACTACTCAATGCACGCGGTTTCAGGTGTACGTTGTGCAGAGTTACGTGGTGTATCTTTGGAAACGAGAAAAGCTGCTATGCTTGTTAAGAGCGAGATACACCGCTGGCATACTTCGAGGGGGAGCACTGTTACTACATGCATTGCGCATTATCCATCGTTCACAACGGAGGTGAATGAAATTCCAGCGAATAAGGCTATGTCGTGATACAGTGTCGATTTTGATTGGTTATCAAGGGCACTTGCTTGAAGCTGTACGATACCAGTCGCGAGGAGGAGGCAGCGGGGGCGACGTTTCTCTTGACGCCATGGAAGGAAAGTCAATTAAACAGTTTTCATCAGTACAGCGAACACAAAAGCAACGAAAAAGAAACAGTCTGTTTTGCCTCCACATGTCTTGATGCAGGCAATTCTTCATCACATGGTGAATCCGACCAAGGTCAATAGGCCGTGGGATTAGTTGATAGATGTGAAATGTTTGAGTCGTCTGTATTCTTGGGCCGAGGCCCAGAACCCCTATTTACAGGTACCCAAGGATCACCTGCCAAGATACCATTAAATGAAGCTACTTACTAAAGAATATTTATTGAAGTCACCTGTATACTTTTGTTGGAAAGAGACTCTGTACCACGAGTTTTTAAATTATTATTTTATTTCACAGAATAAATGGCCTTGTCAGTTTTTTAATCGCAAATCTACGTCCAAAGGTTAGAAAGTCTGTTGACAGCCTCAAAACCTAAATTGAAAAATGGCATGTGTGCTTAAATATTTCGACGTATCGCTCACATATTTTACAATGTCTATAAATAGGGTATCATGCAATCCCTTCAGGGGGACCATCTCATATCCTACGACTGTATTTTGAGCTCCAGGTTATGTCATGAAAAATTAACTTCGAGGCGGACCTTATTTTTGGTACAGGAAGTCGTACTTTGTGACAGATTTAACATGTACGAAAATAAACGGAGCAAATGTTGGGAAGGTACCACCTTTTTGTGATCACGTGTCAAGAAGCACAAAATAAGTGAAATATCATTTTAGCTGTTGGTCTTTAAGTGCTCAGGCCATTCTGAGCATAGTTACCTATACATAGTCTGATTTACATGGGTCATATTTTAATCTACGGAAATGATAAAGCCATTGAATGATGCATGAAGTTGCACATACCAGAGCAAACGATAATCCCAAAGTCAACACAGCTATTCCTGTATTGTTTTGTAACAATTCTCTGCAAGAATTTTAACATCTGCCTCAGAAAAGATAAAAACAGCTTTTATCGGCTCACGTTTAAAGCTCTAAGCCTAGTAAGGGCTGCGTATGCGCATACGGTCGAAACAGGTGTTCCTGTCGCTGTACCTTTTATTCAGAGGAACTGGTGTGCATGCGTCACAGGTACTAGTGTACATGCGTTAAGTGGATTTTGTGCTCGTTTGACCCTAGATATGCACTGATTTGGTTGCAATTTTGTACACAAAAGATTGCAAGTTTACGATTATCATTCTTGCTGTTCTATTTTCACCGAGTTAAGAACCATTTATGCACGTTTCTACACTTGTAGCAAAGTCAGTAATGTTATGCAAATACACATCCCTCGTTTTTCTTTTTGTCTGTAGATAGAGCTTTTAGCGATTGAGAACATTTCGAACCAAAGCGCTATAATTTGACCGATATGTGGACGACAAACCGATACCGAATATGCATGTACAACCTGGTCTCGCTTTGAATGTATGTTTGTTCCGAATGCAGCCAAGATGACGACGTGATCTGCTCCCGCGAAATCAAAATTAAAAAAATGAAGCAGACGACATGAACATTCGGGTACTTCTGACAGCTTTGAGTGGGAAGGAGTTAATTTGATCAACAGTGGACGGCCTCTTCTCGCGAGGCTGGTAATGGATCGATATTATTGCGATGGATAATCCCTTGCTGTCTAAACATGTTACTGACAATGTCCGCTTAACCTGTGTTTATTTAGTCTACATAAATTTTGCAGACTGGTTGTTTATTGACGTGTCGTTTCTGTGGCGGAACAATGATGTATATGAAAGATGTAGACTCTGTTGTTGCTCATTTGATTGTATTTATGATCTATTCCTTCTGTCTAGAAAGTAAAGGTTCCCTGGGATACCACTCATTTCAAAATACCATCAGGCAATCCTTCAATATCAACTGATCAATGGTGTTTCGTTAAGAACCAACATGTAGATGTGATTTTTGGCGTAAAAAAAAAAGCAATTATCAACTGTTCGTGTGAAGGTTTATCATTCACAATTAGTAAGTGAATATATTTAGGTGACCTTGAAATGGCCCACCAAATTCCTAAAAACTTCATCCCCAAAAAGAGGGTTGACCAAGGATATAGTGCCAGAGATACAAGTGTTATTCTTTGCTATGGAATTACATACCAAAACAAACATAAGTGGACATAGTCGTCAATTAATCCAATGTCTGAAACACAAATCCAGTTTTGCTATGGACGTGTTGATTTCCTTTAGTTCTTTTTGAAAAAGGAGTGTAAAGACGGGCCCCACATTTGATATATATATATATATATATATATATATATATATATATATATATATATATATATATATATATATATATATATATATATATATATATATATATATTTGTAAAATTGAAATATTTTCAGACAGATTAACTATCTGTCCCGCCTGATCAAGCCATACTGAGAGACAGCTCACTGCTCCCTGCATGCCTCAAAGTCAGGATAGTTCAACACTTTTTCGTGAAAAGGTATAATTGTAAATATCACGTTCATAATACCACGATGATCCGTGTATATTTGCCATTGCATCAATTAATCTATAGGGCATGTTCAAGCTCCTGTGGTGTATAGAGATTACCATCTGCTTACCAACGACTGTGGAAAGACAATTAAGGGCATCATCATCTTATTCAAATACAGACAGCTTTGAAATATTTTGCACAGCTTTATCACATTTACGTCAATGGTGGAAGGATTTTCAAGATTAGTAAATATTGTCTGCCTCATAGTAGGTCTGTATGTTGATTAGGTAGAAAATGATCTAGCCAAATGGATAAATAAGTAGGTTTACCGTTCATACCGGATGTTTATTCCATTTTTCTAGAGATTGATACATGAAAAGCGATTTTAATGAAATATGATATCAAGGCTGTGGACCTCTTGTTTTTGGTAAATGCAAAATCGTCCCAAATATAGACATACAAGCTGTGACAACAGATCATCAAAGCAAGTTCCCCACCCACCCATCCCACCCTACCCCTTCATGCCTGCAACCAATAAATGGTATACATTTTAGTAGTTTAATTTTGCTGCTGATCGCAACACATTAAAACTTTGTGTATCCCTTATTGAAACCTAGATAATGACTGCAGTTTACCAATTACCTTGAGCTTGACCTAATAATGGTGAGATACAAAAAGCCACCTTAGTAATATTTTCCTAAGAAAATTGTGAAAAATCGAAGGTAAATATAACATGGTTTTGCGACAAAATATACTTGTACTGCGAAAGAGAACGCCGCTGTAATTTTATGCAACGTGGTCAGGGAACACCAATTCGGGATTGATCGAATGCAGTACAAACTATGGTCCTGGAAACGGAAGGAAGTTCGGAATTAAATGAGTATTGTGTACGGCACTGAGGCTCACAGGGGCTATAAAATCAAGCTCGCTAGAGGCATGTCGATGCACTTTAAAGGTGATATGCTCCAACGTGCGGATCGCCAGTAGCAAACTTCATAGTTTGATAAAAGGGGGACATTGGAATCTTAGAAGCCACATTTGGTATTCTGTCATAGCGTCTAAATGGACGGTGGAATCTAATACTACAGGCATAGATTGCCAAACTGGTACTGGGCATGCCCAGGAGAGCAGAAGTTTCCTGCACAAGACACGCCTTCAAGCAAAAATAGATGGTCCTTTTCAGAACCACCACAATATCCAAAAAGCAGTTAAATCAAATGCTACCACCGGTCAAATACAATCCCCACTTTTACACTGTACCATGTGCCCAAATTCTACACGAAATTTGAGTTTTCTTTTTTAGCAGGAGTATATGTTATACGATATCAAAACCTATGTAAATCTGAGCCAATGTTGCTCAAACATTTTAGGGTGCAAAAGTTCTAGCATAGGTGTAATACTTGGTAGATAATTCTTGTATGGTATGTTTTGGGTACATCAGTGGTTGTACAATTACAAAAATATTGAGGATCCAAAAACTTTGACCTTACAAGATCTCATATAATCGTATTCAAATTCTCTACTTTCATAAGGAGTTTATTCATGAAAACCCGATAATTGGTGAAAGTCCATGCAAAGGTTGTCCATGAGGTATGGACAAAAACATTTTGGTTTCCCTTTGTTTTCTTTCGTGCGAAGGTTATGCTGTCAGATGACCATCTTCGTCTGGTCTTCCCGTCACGGGGTCATATGCATATTTCAAAATTGGCACGAGGAAGTCACCTTCGAAAAAAAAACAGTGGACAAATCCACGCAAAAGAAATGCTGGTCTGTTTTTCCATTTATCGGTATAGCGTAATTATCGGAATAACCTTGGACTTGATCCAGCAGGTAAAGGCTTCTCACTCCGATAAGAATCTCTGAACTGTCTTATCAGCACAAGTATTTGTGTGGCGGAGTTCTTTGATATGTACTGGTACACCTTGTGAAAAAGAAATCATTTGTAATATTTGTGTGGTAGTCAATAATGAGTTGAAAACTTGATCAAAATGTGCTCCACTGGGCTAAATAGTAAACTACTCTAGGGCCGTTTTGTAAAGAAGGCAGATCCATGCATTGCAAAAAGACTTTTGGGTTATCATATGGAGTCGAGGGCAACGTCGATGTCATCCCCCCAAATTTATCACCTGACCATTTTGCATATATACATATATATATATATATATATATGTGTGTGTGTGTGTGTGTGTGTGTGTGTGTGTGTGTGTGTGTGTGTGTGTGTGTGTGTGTGTTTACGAACCATATGCATATGACCTTAGTCCTGAAGTCATAGAGATACCATGTTAAGTGTAAAACCGTACGGTGGTTAATCCTTTCAACAAGAAACATCTCGTCAAATTTCACGGAATGAAACCGATCTTATGGCCATGGGCAACACCAAGCAAGAATTCAGGTGCTGAAGTAACCTTTTGCCCACGACCCTGGAATGATTGCATGTAATTCAGCAAAACGTTTTTCATGTGTTTACCTGTCAAGGAGTAAAAAGAATCAGTTGTGAAAAATAAATTTTTGTTTTGTAGGTCACGATCGTCATAAATCTAGGTCAACGTCTTGGCCTACACAAGGGTAGGGTTGTGTGGTTTACAACTGATAATGTTCGATGAAATAAAGACAGACAACAAAATAGACAGGGATAGAATGTCTGCCCCATTTATGAGGGCTTAGAAACACCTTCATGTCTGAATAAAAAACATTTCATATTCAAAATATAGTTAATAAGCAAAATGTCAATTGCCGTTACAATTCTCATATATCCCTTAGATTTGCTTTTTTACGTCAGCCTGTTTGATATGTTGTTGTTGTTGTTGTTGTTGTTGTTGTTGTTGTTGTTGTTGTTATTATGTTGGGGTTTTAGAGGGTTAGTGGCTTTGTAATTTTTCTTGACCAGCTGAAAATGCGTAAATAGCTCGATTGATGAAAAAACGAGTGTCTTCTTTGCACAATAGAATTACTACCTTTCAACGTATTTTGGGTGAGATTTAGCAGGGTGCATCAGAAATAGAGACAATCGTTATTGTATGCTTAATATGAAATAGCTTCGTAATAGCACCACACATCACTATGATAGACACGATCATCATCCCAATGGATATGGTGAAATAGGATTTCTGCAACACCGCAAAATCTCCCTATGAAAAGCTCTCCATAAAGATCTCATTCCCTCATTACAGTGAAATTGACACCGTGCCGTTCTGTCTGTAGGCCTACCTATTATTTGGTATTCCATACAGAGAGTTTAGTCGTGTGGATAATTGCAATACAGAACTTCTAAGGTATATTGCAAGTATGAAAAGTTATAACAGTCTAAATGTTGATGAAGCTCCCAGGTTTGGGGTGATAAATTCAATGTTAAACGTGTTGTTGGGTGTGCATTTGTATTTTGTTGATATTTCACATGGAATTTTATGCCTAATCCTTCCTTTTTTATGTCTAGGTTTTGCGGCACGTCATCGCTAACGGAGGGATATGCAAATGTTGAAAACGTGCTTGTGTCAGGTTTAACAAATGGACGTTATTTGCCAAAGAAAAACTTGAATCAAACACACTGAGCAGCACAAATCCCTATAATGCTGCCCCGTGAGCATCAAAACACAGTCAAAACTAATCGATCACTGCCACTGTGTTAAACGGAATCGTCACGTTCTGAAAGACTGATAACACGGGGAATTATCAAGGCCAAACAGATGGATCAATCTGGTTGCATGTTGGATCAAAACAGACAGGATGATGCTGCAAATAGGTAGTAATGCCCACGGTTGTGTGTTTACATTATAATTCAAACACATCAAAAAACTAAACAGAATGACAAATGGATAAACTAAATTTTTGTGGCTAAATTGATCTGCCCAGCAGGATTTTTTTTTTACACTACAAGGAATTACTCTGATTTTCGAAATTTGGATACAAAGCCTATCATTTGATGATGCTAAGATGTGATGTCTTGTGCGTTTCAGGCATATCATACAGCAAAGCGAACACAATAACGTCTCATGAAAATTGTTTTTAGATATAAATGGTGGTTGATTTGTGACGCGGATTTGTGAGTAGTTAAATTTTGTTGTTTTTTTTTTTCTCGTAATAATGAAATAGTATATGAGAGTTGGGCTTCAATATTTTTCGATAGTAATTACGGAATAGTATCTGGCAGCTGGGCTACAATATCTTCAGATTGTGATTACGATATCGGTAAATCTCAATTCCATCATCAATTTTTGTAATTAGGAGGTAGTATCCCATAAAAACTAATTATGACATGAAATTTAACTCTTTGAGCCACACTAAAGATAAACCTTATGAATCAGATGCAAAGTAAACAATTATAAAAGATTAGTCTTAGCTCTCTCTCTCTCTCTCTCTCTCTCTCTCTCTCTCTCTCTCTCTATATATATATATATATATATATATATATATATATATATATAACTATATATCACTCTGCTACTCTTGTAGAATATTCACGTATATTTCGTGGCGAGGGCTACTTAGTATCCAAAATGTTAACGCAGGTGATATTCAAACTGTTCCAACAGAAAGATTGGTCCAAACGAATAGTCTGTTGTAAATACGCTGATTATTGCACGATATTGCTCCATTTTGGGTAGGTAAATCATACAATTATACGGTATTTTAACACAAAGTCACAGATTGACCACATAAACTTCAACCGGGACGCATACAATGCTGAGCAGTAAATAAGTGTCTGTATGCAATTCAGTCTCACAGCAAAATCTGAACACTGAAAGTATAAATGCTGTTCACGGGTCGAAGCGTTTGCAACAGACCGCTTTAATACACAAAGTGAGTGAGTCACTAAGTGTGTGTAAATAATACTGATGACATAAAATAGTCAGGCTTGATAGGACTCGTGTAATTTTTAGACCATGTCTGATATGATAATATCTAAATCATTTGAACGGATAATTTTATGCAGCACAGTTTCTTTGGGAAAAACGTATGAACAATGGCACAGTATTCAATCTTGATGCGCATAGAACGAATTGGGAAGCAAACACTGCTGGCACACTCAAAGTCCATCGCAATAATTTGACTAAACGAAGAGGAGGATACTCTCAATGACCTTACTAAGCACCCTTTGTGCTGCATTGTGATGATGATAGGTTGACGTTGACAACGCATTGGGAGGGCAATTGTGTCCAAAGCAGATGTGCCCACAACAAAATGCCCAGGTCGATATATCTCTACTTGGAAAGTTAGGGCTAAATTGGACAAACTCTGGTAAAACAAGGCCGAAGAGTTGACCGCCACTGATATGTGTTTTGTCACGGGCTACTTGTCTCCACAGGGTCCCCCTAGATCGCTATAATGTTTCTGATGTGCTGTCGTCGCCTACATCAGTGAACGCAATAGCGAGTCAGAGGGATGGTTTGAAGGCAAACAGGCGACATACCCTGTCTCAAAAATTACTTGTTGAACGTGATATTTGTAAATCCGTAAGAACATCCTATTAAATGTTTAAATTTATCACGTATAATCAGTGATTGGAAAACAAAGGGACAACATGTAGCTCGAACGGGTTTTCTGGTGTTGTTACACATGGTTCAGATGTTCCACACAGTATTGCTTCTGTTCGATTGATATTTTGTGAAGTGTACCCTTTATGAAATATGTAGCGTGTTAGTAAAAAGGAAAAATTAAATCCCCCCCTTTGAATTACTAATTTATTCACTTTAAACAAAACAAATAACTCATGCCAAGAAAAGCTGTTGATCTGTTACAAGTTATCCTGATAGGCTACATCAGTAATTCATATTACAATTGTTTTGTTTTTCGTTATTGTTTAAAAAACATTGAAGCAGACGATGTGTAACCACCAGCTGCGTTTTGTCGGTTAAAGGGGGGAAGTTGAACACGTCACATAGCTATGATGATATAGGTATAGAAAGAGGGGATCAAAATTAAATATGTATAACAGACACACATGTATATATATATATATATATATATATATATATATATATATATATATATATATATATATATATATATATATATATATAAATCAAAATATTCAAAAGCAAAAAATATCAAATGTTTTGATTTTTCTACACTGTACACAAGTCTACCTATAGATAAAGTCAACGGTTCTCTTTCAGAATTAATAAGCAAAACGTTTCAACATAAAAGCAAACCATACATAAATATTAATTCATATACAAAGAAAAGATATTGGTCGCACAATAAATATTCAAAAAGTAACGTTAAATCTTACACTGTTGAAACTTTGATAGATGCTATAAAATTACTTTCGGATAATACTTTTATTAAATGCAGGCCAATAGTTTTTCAACAAATAAAAGGTATTCCAATGGGTGGCAACTGCTCCCTGTTACTGGCAGATTTATATTTACCTTGGCTTGAATTTAAACATATGGATAAATTGATGAAAAAGGACCCTCAAATAGCTACAAAATCATCAAACAACGCAAGATATATTGATGGCATTGCTTGTGTAAATGTACCAAGTTTCAGTGAAATTGCTAAAACAAAAATTAACCAAAAGATACTCCTTTGGAGGGTTACAATTCACATGGTTTCAGAGATGTGTTTCTGGACTTGAATATACAGGTCACCAATGACAGGTTTTGTATTAAAGTTTATCACAAATAGATGAGTTTAACTTTGAAGTAGTTACCTATCCTTTCCCGGACAGTAATATTTCGATAACTATTTCATACAAAACCTTTTTGTCACAGATTTTGAGATTGTGTCGCATTTGTTCGAAATTTCAGGACTTTGCATCTAGAACCAAATTTATCTACAATAAACTTGGGTCAAGAGGATTCAAAGATGTACTTTTGATCAAATATGTCTACAAATTTTGCTGTCAATATCCAGAGATGGTTAGAAAGTTTGGTTCTATAATTTTAGAGATTTTAGACTTGCCTGTTTTGCTACTTAATTTTATCTTTTGGCATCATTCTGCTTTAATGTTCACTTTCAGACATTTTAAGCTCACATGTTTTCTGTCGGGGGGGGGGGGGGCTATCGGTAGCAAGCAGCGGCCTACGGCAGTCACAAGTTTGTCTAATTTTACTGAAAATCATGTTAAGAAAACTTGTTTTGATAACATGTTTTTGACATAAATGTTAATGAGTTTCATTCTTTTCTGACATGCCGAAATGCACATTTACTCAATTTAAAAAAAATACTCAAAATTGACAGTAATTTCTGAAATGTCAGAAACCTGACACATTACGTTGAAACATTGAGTCAGGATTGGCAGTGAAATAGAGAGAGCGTGATTGTTTGGAGACTTTTAAAGTGAGAAGTAGGTGTCACCATGGAGTTTGTTTTACATTCCTGTGCACGATGTCCATTGTTGCAGTACCTGTTAGGATTTCGCTTGGTTTGGACAGATGGTCTCGCTGAAACTGTTTATTTTACAGTCTCTGGGACTGAATATAATGCCCCAGCTTGTTTGTACTTCAGTTATACGCTGGCAGGGTGGTTTAACTAGGATAAGCTATCCAGCTAGAAAGGGTACATGCTGGTTCAGGGGTAAGTCAAATTGTTCTTATCTAACCTGTACTATTCAGATTTAGTAATTACGTTTTGTTTGACAGGTATTCTTCTTTCATAATGAAGCTCTGCATTTATAAGCAGTACTTCATGTAATCGGCTAATTCATCATTTTATACGTTGATATTTATTGATTATTATGTGGATCGTCTTTGCTGAATATTATCTTAGAGAAGGAGCCGCTACTCAGAGAGACATGTACGGGTATGGGCTCCGAAACATGAACTGGGTAGTAACCTACTGAAGACCCTTTAATTTATTTGGGCCAGTACAGCCTATGTCAAAATTCACAGAGGAACGTGTGCAATACGGACAATAGTACTTGCATATGTGTAGGTTAGACAGTGACAGGTTAACTTATGGAGCGTAACGAGCTCGGACTGCGGGATAGGGTAAGACAACCAGGAAGTGGTTCTGGACAAAAAGATACAAATACAGTATATATACATATATATATATATATATATATATATATATATATATATATATATATATATATATATATATATATATATATATATATATATAGATATATATAGATATATATATAGATATATATATATATATATATATATATATATAGATATATATAGATATATATATATAGATATATATATATATATATGTATGTATAATGCATAAATATATTAAACAATATGAAAAAATGGTTGTTGAAGCCAACCTGATGTGATATTTTGAAGACTACGAAGGCGCTGTGAGATACTTGATTATATACTCGAAGTTATTGTTTATTTAAATGACTTTGTAAAATGACTTGAAAACACTCATATTTGATATTTTGATGATGTGGCGTTATGATTTCAACACTTAAATATGTTTTGTGTCTTGTTATGGAATCAATGTGTTGTGGCCTTAGCTTTATTTACAAACCTTTGATCACATACTGTTATATCACTTGGGGCAGCAAAATACCACCTCTTCGTGCTGCTTTTAAATCATGGTGTGTGTGTGTGTGTGTGTGTGTGTGTGTGTGTGTGTGTGTGTGTGTGTGAAACTTAACAGACATGAGTTTGCTAAATGGCTATTTAATTTGCTTGTGTGTGTTGATTGGTTGGTCACTGTATCCATGAATAATTATATTTTTATGAACAACAATATCCACTATATTACGTCGCTGAATGCACAAACTGGCTTCCAGAATAGACCCTTGTAGCACATTCATATTTCATCCATATTTTACTCAGTTTTCGGTTATAGTGATATTTATAGAAAATTTTATGAAAATTGTTCAAAATGAACCAACAAGGAGAAAAATGAATTCACAAAATTCAAAAGTTGGCTGTCAAACATTAAAAGCGTACTAAAAGATGCTTTACACACGTAAATCCCGGATGAAAGTTCCTTTAACTGATTATCGTACACAACTACATAAAGAATAAAGACAATGTTGCTAGAGTATTATTTTTGCATAAATATATACTGAAGAACAACACAATAAACAAATTTCCAAATAAAGAATCAGGAGATTAAAGGCTGGGAAACATGCTTGATGGTTTCCCCCTGATGATCCATTTATAGATTCATTTGGCTCTTAAAACCTTGCCTTTTCAAAAATTTTACGTTGATTATATTGATAAACGCATGGTATAAGTTTAGACATAGCCACTGGAGCCCAGAGAGATGCAAAGATTCGACTGTCTTGTTTTTCTTGTTTAAACCTACACTGCAGACATGGCACTGTGTTCATGTTAGTATAATTAATAGTGTTACTGGTTAATCAAGGAACAAGGATTCCAGTCACATTTTGACTATCTCCATCATCAGTTGGTGACCTGTAAAATATTCTTAGTTTGGGAAAATGAAAGAGGGGCCAGAAAACAGATTACTAAAATGCATTTAGAATTTACATGTACAAAAATCCAGCTAAAGTTTGGTTTCACATTAAAAAAAAATTACATATAACAGAACCACTTAATCGCTCCGATCATTTATGTTATTATCTATAATGATAGTTTTTATATCCCCCCAAAGAAGGGATAGAGACAAATCAATACGGTAGCATGTACGTTAATGACAAGTTTATTAAATCCATATCATTGCCCCTACCTAGATATTGACTGGTTCGTCAGAAAAGCAGGTTTCACCAGCTTTTGTGGCAGAGCCAAGTCAATTTCAATGTCTGTCCAGAAATGAGCAGCTAATCTGCCCACTACTTTCAACCGATCATGTTTCTTTCTTACATGCAACTTCATCACCAAACCAGCATTTGCCACTTTATACCACTTAATGAAAGACGACATAATAGTGTGACACAACATGGTTGCCTGATCAGTGTTTCTGAGGCCGTTAACAATACATGAATAGTGATCAGGGTGGTGGACGTCAGACCAAATGTCACTCCCAGAAACCATTTCCCTGTGTTGATAGTCTTACGTTGTTCTCAAATTCTTCAGAAACTCTTCTGAATGAACTTATCAGGGGAGTTTGGTGACTCCACAGTGCGCAGATCGTGCGCGTCCCGCGTCCCAGCAAGACGGGAGAAAGCTAAACGCATCAATCTACGTTCTTGCAAATCCGACCATGTGGCTAATTGTCTGTTTACTTGTACAAGTGCGATAGAAGTGCAATCTGATTGCTTTCACACTAACGCGATGACCAGGAGCTTCCAACTGATGTAATGACGTACGTGGGCCTAACACATTGTTATCAAAATGGCGGACATCTGCCCCTCTTCAACGTTGAATTTGATTAAATAAACATCACTACATATGATACATTCAAGCTTTATCATGGAAAGGAGTACAAGGGTATACACAATCGTTCCACTGGAAACATTATTCAAGGAATACACCACTACTAAAAACGGGAAAGGTAAGATACACAAACGAGTTCCCATGCACGTGCTCCGAGGTCATGCACTTGAGCAGGATGCATATTGAAAAATGCTGCCCGTCGTCAAGGTTTCTCGTGGTGCCAGAAAATATGGTACACGCGCAATCGACCAATTATATGACAGGTTTTCACTTTATATGCTTGAAACATTGACTGGGTTCCAACCCGGGATTTGAGGAAAATCCAGGGTTGGGTATAACCTTAGGTATATCCCCAAGTGTTTGTGTGTGCGAATTTATCTGATAAGGCAAGTAATTAGCATCGGGTGTGCTTGCTCATACTTTGATTTTATCTTGAAGAGAAAATATTTCCCTTTGTTGTCACTATGGGAGGGAGTTTTTTTAAATCAATTGGTGTTTTCAATTACTGTTACTGAGGAAACAGGTTCACAAAAGGAACCCCTACTTGCTGGGCAGTGCTTCAAGGTAGCTGTTTTCAGCATGTGAAATGCAAAAACCGAAAATATTTATTTCATCACACAAGACATACACAAGCTCATGGATGCCACCACGAAAGTGAGTGTTATATTATCCCCTTACTCAAAGCCTCAGATTATGCAGTGGCAGTTATTAGTTTCTCTTTTTCTTTTATATACAAGGCAATGTTTAATATTTAACATATATATATATATATATATATATATATATATATACATTGTGTTACCCAATATAAGCGCGGCAAATAAATTCTTGTTGGTCAGGTTACCACACAGGGCTTACTTTGTGAGGCAGAACCATGTTTCTGTTCCGTAGGGTAAAACTGCTACAATTTTATGTTTATTTGTTAGTGTGGTGTCTCCAATGACATATGAGTCGGTTAACTGTATATGGGCCCTTGTTTTTACACGCATTTCATGCTGAATGTTTTATTCACTGTTTACCGTTTTTTGAGCTAACATTCCTGCAAGTCATCTATATCTTCTTTTGTGCATCTGGTAACATGCACAAGCCTTTGATAACTTGATCAAGTAGGATATTTGATTAACTACGTCGCAAGTGCTGTACGTGCAATCAATCGTTGTTACTCTCCAGTCTTTCTGAAAAAGGTCCACAGCGACTGATAGCTTCACATAAGGCCTGCTTTATCTTTTTACTTGAATATTACTTTGAAATGTTGCTTCTTTCATTTTATTTCAGTATACTGCACTAACGATTGCTTTTACGCATATCAGTAGGCATCAAGAAGGAGGTAATTTTACCGGGCTTCCAACTGCTGTCGGAACAGAAGGCGTTGCAAAGTAAAGTCGACTCAGTTGAACATTAACGGATCAGAATAAAAGACACAGAACTTTCATCATCTTTATTAACCGATCTGTCAGATCCGTTGTGTTTAAAACGGGAGTGCAGACAGGTAACAATTAGATGTGAGACTATCTTTCCTGTGAAAACATACATCTCTTTCTGAAAGTATGGTGATGAATTGCCAATGATGTTATGAAGTAGTAAGACTCAAAAAATAAACTACTTCATTTCATTATTCTTTCAGAAAATATTGAGCGGGAAGTGGGATTTTATACCATTTTCTAATGCATTAAAACATGAAAACAGGGTTTCCTGAAAACAAAATTATCAAACAGACACAACACCTGGTTTGACTTCACGAAATAAAATTTGAATTGCCATCAGAGTTATTGGGAAGGTGGTGATCAGAAATTAAAAATTTGATTTGTGGGGGACTACAGTGTTATGTCTCGATTGATATGGAGGTTTCACGATGTTTTGCATTTGGTTGGAGCTGACATAAAATTGGTGGAAACTAACACAGTCAACATAATATGTTTTGCGCTATCGCGTTTAATAATTAAAAAACAGCGTCAAAAAGCTTCAGGAATTGTTTGCATTTCACATAGAATTGGAATTGTTGAATTGCATTTCCCAAAATATCAAGTCTGTGATCAAATATACTGAACAGCAATATATCAACTATACAATTGAATGCATCTTAAAAGCCAAGGGTGATTTATGTACTTATTACTTTTATGCCTAAGAGGGCGCTCCTCACGATGGTAGTATGGGACATGTACAGAGACGCATCCACTTCAATGACAGGTGCTTGACTTACACTCAAAAATTTTGTGGTGGTGGTTGAGCAATCCGTGAATGAAATTGAGACTGCAAACACTTCTCTCGCCTTTTAACCCTTTGCTGGATAGACTAAGATTGAGCCAAGGCTTTCCTTGGTTTTTGTGGGGTGCTGGGAAACGATTGGTACCCCGGAATGTCGTTGACTTATTTATGCTTATTTAACAAACACCATTTACAATTCCCATTTAAAATATGTTTACCAATGCGAAGATGAAGTAAATGCATTGAAGTAGACGACATTTGACATGCGGGCTGTTTGCTGACGTCAAAGAAGAAATGTGTGACCCCTTTCTTGGAGAAGATACAACTGATTCAGTACTTTTGTGTGGGGAACTTCAGTGATGTTAGACAGCCGTTCACTTTGCAAATACCCCGAAAACAACGTATGCGATTTTTCTTGATGCATGTCGAGAAATCCCTTCGAAAAGTATACATACATACATACAAACATACACACACACACACACACACACACATACATACATACATACATACATACATACATACATACATACATACATACCAAAAATCAAATAGCGTGCATTTCTGATTTACTGCATGATACTCTTGGCCGCAAACGCTGGAAAGTTGCAGCTGCTTCTCTCATGTTAAATCTTTCTGCCAATAACTGTGCATACCAAACTGGATCCATTTGCATACGTACCAATAAATGACCTCAGGCAAATTATCAAATCATATCAGGTCATAGTAAATGAAGGTGGAGACAATAGCTTTCATAGTTTGGCAGTCTGAAAACCAGTAGCGCGGCATGCTTCTTTTGTTGACTTGGGACGTGGGCACTTTTGAAAATCCCTGTCGAATTGCTATCCAAAGGTTCCATTACAAGTAAATTTTCGGAAAAATAAATGTTGATATGTTTCAGCTTACTGATCACAGGGCACATTTTAAAACGGAAATACATTAAGTCTACAACTTTCTATGAGTATTTCCTTTCACCACTCTATTTATTTTATGTTCTATTCTACTCTGTTTTCACTGTATTCTACTATACCTTATGTACATATATATATATATATATATATATATATATATATATATATATATATATATATATATATATATATATATATATATATATATATTCATTCCTGGGTGAAGTGTTAAAATGAAACACAATGGGCAGAAAAGGGAACCTGATCTTAGTTTTATCGTGTTGTTCAATTCTAACTCGTTAAAATGTTTCCATTAGCATCAAGACAAAATTAAAGTTGTAAGCAGGTGACATTTTGCAACGCCATCGGCCATGTTCACCCGGTTTAGAGGGAAAGCAACTTACTTGATGGGATTGGTTTGGTATTGATTTCCAACGAAGCCATATTTCATGATGCCAACTTCCTGTATGTATGGTATGGTGGATTAAAATCGTATTTTGTGTATGTGTTACTGACCTCTGGTGTAAAGATGTTTAGCTTCTGCTAAATTCAGATTCACAAATGCCCCAAGGTTTTTATCTCAGCTGACTTTATAGTCAGCTGTGCTTACAGGGTGGTCTGTTGTCCGTCCGGTGACCTTCACAATTCACATTTTCGACTTCTCCAACATAACTGGCCAGATTTACTTCAAACTTAGTGGGAATGTATCTGATTTGTTCAAATGAACACGCCTCAGTGTTTATGGCATAATATATATATATATATATATATATATATATATATATATATATATATATATATATATATATATATATATATATACACACATACATACATACATACATACATATATATATATACATATATATATATGTATATATATATATATATATATATATATATATTTGTTTATTTTTTGACTAAATTTTCAAAAAACGATTTCTCCAAAACGACCAAGCCAGTCACTTCGAAATTGCATAGGGGCACTTTTGAAGACTTCCTTAGCTTAATATATTCAAGAAGTGGTGCTGCATTTTTTTATCTTAAAAAAAAATGTGCGTTGAAGCTATATTCGACTTCTCCCAAAGTATTACTCAGTCGGTGCTAAAACGTGGTGGGTATCTGTAGGTTAATGCATGCATTCCTATTGATTAGTGTGTAAGTCCACAGGGATTGCAATGGAAAATCACATTTTCACTTCTCCAAAACGTTAACCAGATTCACGTCAAACTTTTTGGTGGATGTGTACCTGGAGTGGGTCTCTACTACATTTATTCAAATGGTAACACTCCGGTGGTTTTGGAAATTTATACAGTTTTTGGACAAAATGTGTAAAAATCTTCTCTTAAACCGCTCTGCCAATTGCTTTTGAAATTGCACAGGAACATTGCTGGGGACCCCCAGTCCGTAATTGTTCCACAGGTGGCGGGGCAATTGTTTTCTATATTTTTACAATGTTAAGTGTGTTTTCGTTATTTTTTACTTCTGCTCCATAACTGTCACTCACATTATTGTAACACTCGGTGGAAATGTAGCCTGTGGGAGGGTTAAACAAATATGTTCATTAGGTGGTGACACTTTGGATCCCTGAGTTTTAACGATTTTGTTTAATTCTGGTACATGTCGGCTAATACATACATTCCTATTGATAACCATGTGCGTCAATAGGGATCGCAATGTAAATTTACATTTTCGACTTGTCCAAAACCATCCCCAGATTTACTTCAAACTTGGTGAAGATGTACCTTTTCTGGGTCTCTACCAATCTTGTTCAAGTGGTCAGGCTCCAATGATTTTTTAAATTTTATGACTATCTGAATGATAAGTCACATATTTGTTCTTTTTCGTTCATTCATGTCAATTCATATATCATTTCCAATCAAGGTGGGCCTACTGAACTTTACTCTGCTCATCATAGGTCAGCTGAGCATGGGCACATCAGAGGCCTCTTGTTTTAAACTCATTCATGCTCATAGCCTTCCAAGAAAAATTAACACGCACAAGTCTATAAAAGTCACGGCCTTGGGTCTCACTATCCTGTATCTTTGTCGTTTTAATTGATTAGTTGGTGACATATTCTTTCCACTTTTGTCATCATTTAACGATTTATCGTAAGACTATATTTATATTTGAACTAACGACTGCTGGATATGGAAAAAACAAACTGTGAAATGTCAAGCGAAATGTTAGAATAAAACGGTATTCCAGACCAGTTACATCAATAGAAAATGCCTATAGGCCTTTTGTTCCTTGTGATTTGGGTTAGCATCTTTTCTTGTACAGAAACGTGTCTTGGACAAGTGCAAATGAAGGATATTATATCCAAATGCGGCACATGCAAATTTTGGGTTAAAGACCCTGTGACATATATACATATATATATATATATATATATATATATATATATATATATATATATATATATATATATATATATATATATATATATATATATATATTTCTCTTAATGGCTTAAGGCTGTATATCTTACAAAAATATTGCAAAAATTGTAATCAAGTATACGTTGTTCTTCTGTAAGAAAGAGGACAGTTTCCACAGAAATACACTTACCCAAACAAGGACGCAATATAGCTACTTCTGCATAACCATTGAATTGAGAGTACTTATTGCCATTTTGCTGATTAAATTTTAGGTTCTGTCACTTTTCACATTCCTATAGGTAGGTAATGAATCTTTTTCTGGTTAAAATAAGACTGGGTCCATGGCTTTCTTTGGTTCCGGTGGGATATATTCAATTCAACCCACGCCCAAAAAGGGTAATTACCTTGGGCGAGCCATCATTTGTTTTATTTGTCTGCCATTCTCAGCAGCTTAGCTGGTCTTCTGCAGTTTTCAGAAAACATCTTTCTATTAACATTGCATTCAAGTAAAATAGACCATTTACATTTGGGTGCTTTTGGGCGAATGTTGCGGGTATATTTAGCGGATTTCAGAGACAAGAGCGACTTTAAAATATTGCTCTTTATTAATGTTATTGTACCGTTCGTTGCGTGTATACAGTGGAATCTCCATCTTAAGACCACTCAAGAGACAGCAATAATGTGGTTTTAATAGGGGAGTGATTTTAGTAGCATAATGCAATTAATTATGAAAAAATGAGTCATAAATTGGTGGTATTAATAAAGAAATAGTCTCTTTACGGAGGTGGTCTTTCTACTATATTGCATTATGTGTCCAACAGGGACTGACAGATGTTGTTCAATGTTTCCCATTGGTAATATTTGTTTATTCTCAAAGATGTGAATAACGCTCCCTCCAAGATCACATTCTACAACATTTCAAACATTGACCCTGAATTGACCTTTGGAATCATACTCATACTCATATTATCTTGATTGCACCAAACTGTATATTCCTGATGTGTATCTGTCAATCGAATTTAGGTTATTACTTGTTTAATAAGCCGAGCTTCGATCAGACTGTCCATGACTTGCCTGAGGGGATTTATTTAACTTTATCACTTTGGTGTAGGAACAAGCTGCAAGTGTAGTCAAAGCTGGATGAATAAAAATGAACATCCCTTCCGCTGGCATTGTGACACCTTAAAGTTGAACAGATTCAACAGTGTAGCAGCGTCCACAACAGAGCAATTATATAAAATAGTTTATTTAATGCTTCCTCGCGATCTCTTTAATGTTTCCTGAGAGCGTTTTGATGTTGACTACTAATTCGTCTTTTTGCAATGATTAACGTTTTGCGTCCCATAGGACAGATGATAAAGATGCCTTTCATCAGAATCACTGAGGTATCAGACGCCCCATTTTATTGGTCACGCTTAAATAATTTTTGTGCTTTTTATTGATATGTTCCAGCGCTTGAACAAAAATTGCAATAAGGCATCACATTTAGGAACGCCCGACCAATTGTTTTAAAATAAAAAGAAACACATCCGTTGAACGTTTGCTCCTAATTTACTGTACAGCTAACCTTGACCCAATTCCCAAGGTCACAGGACAATTTGAATCCAGCTAAGGGCGACATCTCAAGAATTCTTTCAGTAAAGAAATTTAAATTGTGCCTGAAGATGTTCATCTGTAGGAGCTGGGTGGAGATAGTCTTCTTGTGAATCTTCATTCTGATGGTTACTGGGTAACTTGCTGAATTTCTCGCCACCATCATAATTAAAGTGTGTGTGTCAACACACACTCCTCTGTTCTTTGTTTGTTTGTTCGTTTCTTTCTTTCTTTCCTTACTTTTTTCTTTCTTTTTGGCTTTCTTTCTTTCTTGCTTTCTTTCTTCCTTCTCCTTTACAAGTGAATTTGTCCGACACTTTGCTCTGACATAGAAACTCCAAACTTGGCATGATTGTACCTCCATACAAGGATCTGGGCCTTTTTATGCAGAGGAGAGAAGATGCTTTAAATTATTCAAATTAGGGGAATTTGAAATTTTAAGTCTTGAATATCTTCAAAAGTATAATAGATGGAGATGTCATTCCAACTTGTAGTAGAGGGTTATTGACCATTGCGTATCTAATGAATTTAAAACTAAAGTTGTAGCAATATAAATTACGCTAATTAGCAGCATTTGAAACTTTAAAACCTGAATATCTTCAAAACTATTATACATAGAGATGTCATTTCAATGTGTACAAGGGGGTTATTGACCATTGCGCATCTAATGAATCTAAAACAAACGTTGTAGTAATTTAAATCATGCTAATTTGCAGTGTTCAAAATTTTCAATCTTGAATGTCTGCAACACTATAATAGATAGAGATGTTATTGCAACTTCTAGTAGGGGGGTTGTTGACCATAGCGCACCTAATGAATTAAAAACTTAAGTTGTAGCAATTTAAATTATGCTAGGTAGCACCATTAGAAATTTAAAATCTTGAATAAATTCAAAGCTATGATAGATAGAGATGCCATTCCAACTTCTACTCTTATGTTATGGACTAGTTGTACATTGCCATACCAATATGATTTGAAGACACACACACACTGATTTGTTATGCAGCAAATCATCTTTTCTAGTTCAACATGTTCTTCTGTGGCAACTACATCGAAGGTTTACATGGTGAACCTTGGTTTATTTCCCAAGGTCGGAGGGCTTCTCTCATACACATGACAGTCAGCTAAACACTAGTAAACTTTGTCAACGGCTAGGTTGAATTTGCTAACGAGATGGTCCTGGTATAGATCTGAAATTTGTAGTTGAATTTTGTTAGTTGGTACTGAAAGAGTTAAAATTGTGAGTGTTTATGTTCTTTCCCCAGTCAAACGCGGACATACAAATTTATCATCACGCTCATAACTTCCAATTTGCAAAGAAGATCAAGTGAGCACGGGGATGTGCTCTTGGGCTTCTGTGTCCCCACTTCACGTCATGCGGTAACATTAAGGAGAGGGATCTACTTCTGGGTTGCATTGTTGATCCAACGGTTTGACCCTTCCTCTGTGTCGATTTCTGAATGCATCCCTGCTATTCTTCCTGTTTTATTCGGTGCATGTTCATGAGAAAAAGGTTTTCGAATTGCATATTGTGTGCATGTGCATATCAATATTTTGTCAAACTCCATGAGTGTTTTCTATATCACAGACACAAACAGTAGCAAAACCCATTTAATCAGGCGGTCATGAAGGCACATGTACTGATATGAAACACCATTTTTTTTCTTATTTGAAGAAATTGAAGGGCTCTTTTGAATCTAGGCAAATATATTGCCGGCATTGAAAAAGAAAAAAAAAGAAAAAAGTCTGTTCAAAGTTGTTTCCTTTTAATTGATTTTTTTACTTATGTGAATCATATTTCTTACCGGTCATAAACTATCATGGATAAACTTATACTTATTGTTCCAGCATTGTGACTGGAAATACATTCAGTCCAAACATTGTGCCACACTTTTCTTCTCTGTGCACTTATCGTTTTCTGGATTGTCTGACATGCTCACAGTCCGTACAGCAAGTCACGTTGCGTATAAAGATGCACTATGAAAATGAAACCATATAACGGTTGGGGTACCTAGAAACCATTACAAACACAAATGAGACCAAGTAGATGTCGCGAACATATATATGCTTATATAATAATTACAGTAGTATTAATGATTTCATATATATATATATATATATATATATATATATATATATATATATATATATATATATATGTATATATATATATATATATATGTATATATATATATATATATATATATATATATATATATATATGTGTGTGTGTGTGTGTGTGTGATGTTTGAACTTGGTACCAAATTGTTTTTGAGAAAGGGTCAGAATGTACTACACATGTCGTGGTACGTTTCATGTCAGTCGCTTCGCTGTTGCAACAGATGATCAAGCCTTTCACACGCGATTGAGTCAGCCATGGCCGAAGTTATCATGTTAATTTTTCCACCTTTAATTATATGGTTTTAATTATGTTATTAAGTATGGGTTATTGCCCCTCCCCCGGGGGGTTGTAGGTTTGAACCTTGTTCTACTTTCGTCCTCCTCTTTTTCCGTGCTTCTGTCCATCCTTCCGACGAATATTGTCTGGGATTATTTCCTAAACGGTAATATTTACGCTAAAGTCCAAACACTTCGCTCAGCCCCCAGTAAAAAAACCTTATGAAATCCAGATGCTGCTGTTGGCACACAGTTGTGTCTAATTTTTTGCCACATCTAATAGTGAACAGAATAATGTTTTAACGATTTTCCTGGCTGGCCCTTACCTGTGTAAAAATGGGTGATATTGGAAGTGGCTGACCTTCATCTTGTAAACAGGAGGGAATACATTAGGTCTATCAGCTGTGATGACAGAGGCCATGTCATAACCGTAAGGTTGTCTTTCGACCGTGGACACGAACTTTAATCAATATATAGAAGCATATTTGCATGGAATTCTTTGAAAATGTATTTTAATGGTTCATAGCATTTTGTCAGGCTATTTTTCCTTCACCATTTAGAGTTCTGTAAAAGGTAGTGAGGCACGGTGTTACCAGTTTAAGCATAAGAGGGGAAGAAAGCAATATGTAATTGTCTGTGTGAATGCACGAATGACCTCTGAGGTTTTCAGAGAGGATCACGGTAAAATATACACGGTAACTGAGTAACCATGTAGGCCTATTTGATATGTTTAAGACTGATCCTCTTGGTATAATCACCTGGCACACGCGTCATCTTGTGACATTAAAGGCCTACCTGTCACCATTGAAGAAGTTCTTTCCCAGGTCATCAATATAGGCCTACATCCTCCCTTACTCTCACCATGCTCATCACTGTCATTTTCATCTGATCTGATGCGAATGATTAGCTCATCCACTTCCTCCTGTAACCCATCTATTCGCCAGTATTGCCTCTCCACCTGAACAGTGTGTTTTACTACATTTGCCCACACTTCCTTGCTAATGTGCTTCATCCCTTCGAATACAAGATATTTCACAGTTTCCAGTTGGAATGTGTTACTGTGCTTTGCAGTGTATTTTTATAGTTGTGCCCAAACAAATTCACACTGCCTTGCGGTGTGCAAAGCGCTTCATGTCCCCATAACTGCGCCACTGCATCAGTCAGATACCGTAACGGGGCCTTGTTATTTTTAATTATTTCATAGGCCTACAGTTCACATTCTAACATCTGTTTTGTGAACGCAATTTTGTGATTTGTCAGACGCTACTAAATTTATGCATTTCTAGAGGCCATTGTGGGAGCATCACCATTCAGCACTCGCTTGTTATGATGGGATGCGTTATCAAGAACCACGGTACTGGGAGCATTAAAGTTTTACACAGTTTCTCAAGCCACTCCATAAACGCCTGACGATTCATTTCTCCGTGATAATCATCACTGTTGCAATTACCCACAAATACAAGTGCAGAACCTTCGATGAAACGATCAACAGCGGATCGTACACGTCTTTTCCATATGCTATGTTGGGTAGCTTCAGCATTTCTTTTGATGCACCTATTACAAGAAGGTCTGGATGTGGCAGCCATGTGTGTTGGCAATAGTGGTTCAGATTAACCTATCTACCATCGATGTAGGCGACTGCATACCTTTTTTGTCGAAAGTTTCTGATTTGTCTCAAAATTCGAGCTTCGGGGGCAACTGCATCAGGTCTCTCGTCATATATTCGTCTGTTATCTGCTGTTCCCCTGTATGCATTTCCCAGCTGAACCAGGATATATCTTAGGTTCAATGCGGTTGCATTAATGCATATTCATGTAGATGGTTGAATGCATTTCAGTAATTTGGCACTATGGGACGATGTCTAGCCTCATAAAATATGACAACTGCTTGTTCAATAACACCCTTTACAAAATTGTCAACTTTGCGGACAGTTGTGCTGTTCAGGCACCGCTTGAACATTTCTGAGTTGCCCCTTTCTGCTCTGTCACATCTGTTTGATTGTTTTTTTTTGTTTTTGTTTGTTTTTTTTTGTTTTGTTTTATTATTATTATTATTATTATTATTATTGTTATTATTATTATTATTATTATTCCACATTCACCAGTTCAGGCTGTCGGACTCTGTCAGACGTTTCAGTCTTAAAAAATTACAACAGTCTCTGTGTGGTTTGGCCAAAAAAATCGACGCAACTATATGCCATTGTTTTTGCCATGCTTCAACACGTATATTTTAAATGATTTTTTGACATGACGGCTGAACGGAGTGTTCACATTTTCCCAACTTTGATATCTGGACAGTTTATACGATAGAAATGTGTTGCGCACCAAAACTAGATCACTGCGACCTTGATCTTTGACCTGTCATAGAAAATGCTTACTCGAACTATATACATGTAGGTTTGTACTTTGCCCTATCATCCGTCTTTAATTCTAGTGCCCCAATTGCAATGACTGCTCCCAACACATTTTCAAATTTGAAAAAGCAAGTGGACATACAATGCCGCATGCACTTTCCTTTATCTTATCAGGGACAGAAGTAAATCCACATAGTTCATTCAGAAGAGTATCATGTGCCTTTGATAGGCGGTATCCATAGTAACGCGGATCTGGTTCTGCCACCTGGGCTTCAGCAAGGAACTGGACAGAAAGGAGAGCAGGTTCATGTATCAAGCCGGGCCCAGTGACCTTCTGTGATAAAAGTAACAACTTGAGAAAGCAGAGAGCTTTAGAAAGCCATTTTACTCAGTTTTAAAACACACAACTGGCTGGACATATTTAGAAAATTTCATTTGTTTGGTAGAAAAGGTGTTGTTTCTGCGTGGTGCAGTAACATAACCGGTACAAGTCAAGTGCCCTTTCTATGGCAGGGGCATGTTTCCGTTGCATATAGCAACTCAGGGGACCAGAGCAGGGCTGCAGTTAATGTAGTTATATATCAATACCTCCTATTGCAATAGTGTCTGGTTACGCAAAACTGGGATATGAGACGGTGTTCCAGCGGGTCAAACGCCTTTAAGTTCCAGAAAGTCCCAGTGCATTCCATTAGAACCCTGCGGGAATGCATGTGATCATTGAGATAAGCTTGGTCTTTTATCTATTTTTTTTTCAATCTGTTCCATAAAAATTTGTTTTATATAGCTCCACTATGTGGTGCCTTGTACTTTGCGAGGCCTAAAAGTCTGTTCACTCCAAGTTGGCATGGGCGTGAATTTGTAAGTAGGTCGAGCCTCGGCTAAAGAGGCCCGGGAATAGTGCATGACTGTGACGAATCACATAGCCCATTTCTGCCCGCACATTATAAATTGCCTTAGTCACAGGTCTAATATTCCAATTTTGCTCAAAAATAATACACAGAGGGTCACTGGTTGTAAAAACAAACACTTCTTTGTACAGCTAGTCTTACGGAATGAAACAATTCCACATTCTCCAAATTCCCATTGTTCAGAGAGCTTTAATACGCGCTTTAAGTTAGCAAATGCAGCATGTTCAGTAGTGCTTATGTAAATTTACATTTATATTGTTACTTTTGGAATGGCCCCCGAAGTAGCAGGTGTGCAATTGTCAGTTAACCATGCATGAAACGACTCGACACTTTGTGGCGGAGTTATCCAGAGAAAGCAAGAAAACCAAATTACATTTTACAACTCAAAATGACTGAATGTCTCAATAAATTACTTAAAATGACACAAAATAATGCAGTCTGGATTAAAGGTACCAAGTTTTATAGAATACAGTATGTGCGACGATATCTTGTCATTGGAGGTACCCATTTCAGCAGTGGTAATCACGATCAGTCAGAACGGTAAACAAACAATTAATGAGATTCACATTTGCCTTGTTATTGTGTATTGAATTTCTCGTCAATTTTTATTCATAGGTCCATGCATAATGCTGTTTTATTGCTGTTTAACTAGGATAAACTGTCCAGCCAGAAAGGGTACATATTGGTTCAGGGGTAAGTCAAATTGTTCTTATCTGAACCTGTACTATACAAATTTAGTAATTATGGTTTGTTTGACAGGGGTTCTTCTTTCATAACGAAGCTCTGCATTTATAAGCAAAACTTCACGTATTTAGCTAATTCATCATTTGCCACGTTCTTATTTATTCTTTATTATGTGGGTTGTCTTTGCTGAATATTTAGCTTAGACAAGGAGCCGCTACTCAGAGAGACATGTACGGGTAAAAGGCTCCGAAACATGTTGAGTAGTTACCCGCTGAAGACCCTTTAATTTATTTGGGCTGATACAGCCTATGTCAAAATTTTACAGAGGAACGTGTGCAATATAGACAATAGTAATTCCATATGTATACAGGTTAGACAGGGACAGGTTAGCTTATGGAGAGTAAAGAGTTCGAACTGCGGAATAGGATATTGACTACTAGGAAGTGGTTCTGGGCAAAAAGACACAAATACAATACACCAATCACAGGGCAGCCTTTTAGTCCTTTATATCACTGACACCTTCAAATCCATCCTGTACCTTAACCAAACGTTTCTATGGCCAAATTTGACCCACTTTATATCATTATATCCGGATTAACGATTTCAAACAGAAGATTAAAAAAGAACAAACTAATGCATGTAAGTCACGCAAAGTCCTTGGAATGGATCATCTTTATATTCAACACACATCTCAGTGGTTTTTATTCATGGGTTGAGGTTAATATCCCTGTGTCAAAGCACAATTTTGTCAGAATGTGTAGTTTCGAAATTACATATATATAAAAAAAATCAATAGATGCATTGTAACAACGTCTTTTGGTAACTAATTTGTCTTTAATTATTTTATTATGTAATTTGTAGTCGGAACTGGGGGTTTTGACGTCATATGATATGTGATGTAGTCGATCCGTTGCCACAAGATATCCCCTTGAATGTATGATACAATTATACACAATTGTTGCATTTGTTTTCCAACATTGTCCGTTTTGGTGTGCGTTAAAACAGTTTTGGTATTTCTTGCAATGTGCCTCAGGTGATTTTTTCGCTGCAGGTACAGCACATTGGACGTTGTTTCAATGTCATTGTGCTGAAATTACCTGTGTGACACATGGAACTCCGCCTATGGTGATACAACTTTTACGGAAAGTAGTTTACCAGCCGGATTATGACGGTATCTGGTGCAAGATATCTATTGCATATTATGACTCTATCTGGTACAAGATATTTAATACATTTCGAGCACCTACTGCAAGCAACACCAACACTCCAAACAACTTGGAATTTATACATTTTTCCATGCATCTTGCTGATATTTGTCAACATAATAATATGCACACCTATGCCACTATGAGCTATAACAAAAGTATACCCATACGGAATCATTCATTTTGTTCCATGTCTGCTACTTTTCCGTACGTGACTTACTTTGTCAACTTAACATAACATACCTCATAAATACAAAGGTAACCTTGTTAAATGGCATATGCCCAGGGACAGGAAGTAGCAGACGACACCAGTGGTCAACAGGTATCACATGATCTACCCTTACTATACTATTGGTCAGAATAGGTCAGGTGACCTCTTTTTTCACCAGTGCTGTCCTCTACCCCTTGCCTCTTGGTTTATGCCATTGAGATACCAGGTATGTTTTGTGTTCAAATTATGTTTTAGTTATATATCACCATGCTGATATCATATAAATAAATGATGTACATTTGGTCTTCTTTTAAATTAAGAATAACACTGCAAATAAACAATAAACCGCGTTTATTCTCGTAAAATTATGTATTCAAGAACAAATGAATACAAAAGAATTACTGGATAGGCAAAAGCAGTGACAAAAAGATCGGTTGACAAAGCTTTCAACATCTCGTTATACGTTGATGCACCGCACCGTGTGGATAGGTTCATTGTAGATCTTTTCACTGTTTACATTTCTTGAATTAGAATGTATCGCCATAGAAAGTTGACCACACTTAATTATGGTTAGACCTACTGCACTCAGGCTTGGCTGATGCGACAGGTTGGGCAGAGCGTGCGCATTACATGTCTACATGTACGTAAAGCAGGTTTTCAACAGAGCACCTATTGTCGCAACGATGGAGGTTTGAGTCATCCGCACGACGTGTTCTAATCCACGTGATTTTCCTGTTAAAAACGTCTTCTCAACGTCACAGCGTTCCGTTGGCCATGCTTCTGCCAATAATTAGCTGTCGAGAAACACATAGCAGTTAAACTTTAAATTCTGATTTATATGGAGTAAGGCTATTCCAGAAACTGAGTCGTAACATTAATTGAACGCTTCTCTGGTTGAAAACATCTTTTTTTTACGGGGTTTACGCAGACAGCTATTGACACGGTATGTGTGAAAAGTGCAGCAATGTAGTTTCCCATGGCAGCAACGGAACAAAAACCCTGTCAATATTATTATTGTGATCGATGTAGCAGACTTTGCTGCATATACACTGGCACTTAAACACAATGAATCAAAACATAACACAGAGGACAAAGAGCAAATATTTTCAATTATTCTGACATAAATGATGGTCAATTTAACGAAAATTGGTGAAATTTTGAGATCGAGGAAAAATGTAACATTCTAAAACCTGAAATCTTCTCGCAGCAAAATCTAATATAATGGATTTAATTTTCAATGCCATGAATAATGGATATCTTTCAGCCATGGTTAGAACGTAGCTCATGCCTAGGGATTTCTGATTGTGATTAGCCAAATTACTGTTACTGTTGTCTTCTCGCGAGTGACAACGTACTTCCGAGCATGGTAGAATGTCGCTTTTCTGTCTAAGTACCAATGGTATAACTGAATGAATTCAAGGACAACCAATGACTGAATGTGTGGTACCATACAAGGCCTCCAACAGTGCTGCGTTCATGTATGTAGCTTACCCCAGAAGGCCTGAAAATCTGAGTGTTTTTCCAGCTTCCTATTACCACGACATCACATTAACCACATTCAATTACATTTAGAATGATACTTGGTGGAATTTATTCCATGCTGTAGAAATTGTAAATATTTTAGCGAAAATCCATATCTGTCTTTAAAACATTCGTACGTGCAAACATAGATTTTTTATGTCACGAGTTTTTCTGCACTTGTGATTTTGTTAGGGAAGCCATTTCATATTGAAATGCTGATGATTACGAAACTATCAAAACTTTACACAGAAAAGAATTTGAACAATAATATGTTAGCTGACACATGTGTATTTGATGCACCTTTTGAGTTTTTTTGTGCAAACTGAGAACGTTAACGTGGGATTGAAACAATTATGGTTGGTCACGTTGAGCTAATATCGTTCAGACTGAAGCTGTGTTCGAAGGAAGATGTCTAGAAGGTGTGGTTCATTTTACATGACAGTTTAGAAAAAACAGCTAAAGAGGCAAACCTTTCAGACAATTGTTTCCAAAATGACTTTGACAGCGCACATATATGAGCACAGTGTATGTATTTGCTTGCTTAACCCTTAAAGTGCTAATAACGACTATAGTCATTTTCTCATTCCCGTTATATATATAATGGTTAAGATTCAAATTCCACATAAAGATACCTTTCATTCAAATACCAGGAAGTCTGGTCTAAAGCAAAAGTAGTCTTAGTCAACAGCTTTTTTCGGGGCAATTTGCGCTCAATGCGCGCAAAGTGCCCCGAAAAAAAGCTGTTGACTCAGTGGTAAATTAGCGCTTTAAGGCTTAGGATGAAATAGTGCGGTTTTAACTGTGCGGCGGAATGCGTCATATGAACCGAACAGAGCCATAATCAAGAAAAAGGATCACTATTTCTGGCATGGACCGCAGCTGGGCACGACTTTGGATCCTTCCGAGAGACTTTGACATCGCACACAAACCAGCACAGTGTATGTATTTGCTTGCTTAAGATGGAACAATATACCTTGTATGTGGCTTCCTTGGTCAACGTCCTATGACCTACTGGGACCTAGGCGCATTCATTCACCGGTGACATGCATGGTTTTTCAAGGTGACAGACTGCATGGCGTAACTGTCGTGTGTATATAGCTTTGCCATATATACCTTGGCCTTTTCCCCTACACTTTTCTAATTTTAAACGTAGTCAGCCATTGCATGTCCTGTTTCAACACTTTTAAGTATATAGACAAGCTGCTTTGTCAGCCCTATAGGTTACCCTGGTATTTCATGTCTGTTACGACAATGGCCAATTATATTCGTATAATACGGGTCCGTTGCTTGGCGGATATTTGTCCATACGTTTAAGACGGCCATGAGGTTTGTAGTTCCGTAACTATCAATTTTGATCTCTTTGCGTTATGAATGTGAGCAGGCACTACATTGAAGCCACTGGAAAAAGAAAACCCTCATGCACAAACACGATTGTTCAGTGATTCTTAAATTGTTAGTTATAGAATACCTTGCAAAATGGCATATTTGCCAAAGATGTTCCAAACATACAAGCAAATGCTCACATAAGGAATATGTGCCGGTATTATATGTATGCCAGTCCTTCTCATAACATCAGTTGGTGCAATGCACAATGCTGTCCAGCTGCAGCAACCTCTCTCTCTCTCTCTCTCTCTCTCTCTCTCTCTCTCTCTCTCTCTCTCTCTCTCTCTCTTTCTCTCTCTCTCTCTCTCTCTCTCTCTCTCTCTCTCTCTCATAATTGCCTGATAACGACAGAGAATGGTTTCGGCATATATTTATCCTATTATGAATGAGTATTATATAAGTGTTATTGTAGAGTCTTAAAAAAATCGGACACATAATTGATATATTTTTAGCAATTCACAATGATATACTGAGTCATTCCGACGATTAGTAATTCTCATTGGGAGATGTCCTTATATTACTCATATCCCATGTAAACGAAACTGTCATGAAACGTGATGAGAAAATGCAACACTGGTCTATTTCAATCAATTGAGTAACACCCGTCTGTTTCATTGGAAAAATACATCGACTGGAACTTGTTTTTTTTTCGATGACTCATTAAAGCAGCAACACGTTTACTCTCCTCCAAAAACCCGCCCTAGCTAAAACGTTATTTATCAGCTTCAGATCTGTGGATCGAAGAATTATGCCCTTCAAAAAATACAGCTTAATGAAGGCATAGCAAACAATTTTTTTCAGCTGTGCCCCATTTAGTTGTAAAAATTACCGGCCGTTAATGTCTTTTTTGAAGCTTTCCTTCTGATTTCCGTCCATTTTTCACAGCTGCAATGGTTGAAGTGTTTGGAGATTGAAGAGTAAAAAACAACAGTCCCCAGCAAAATGTCAGATGAATATTTTTCATAAATATATGAAATTCACGAGGAAATGATCACAACCCATGTCTAATGTCGCCATTTTATTGTGTGAATTCAAATTTATATGTGAAACTGATGGCCATTTCCACCTAAAGGGACTTCAAAACCAGCGAATAGAGAGACGATGGATAGAAAATGAAATGTAAATAATTGCAAGCTCATACAAGCATGTAGTTTCAACACAGATTACAGGGGTCTTCCATCTCTTGGTAGTGGTTAGAAACCTCTACTTTAACCCATTGCTGGTCAGAGTACGACTGAGTTATTAGCTTTCCTTGGCGCAGGTTGGGCGCATTGAGGGAAGCTAGTGATTTGGGGTATGCCATCATGAATGGTCTCGCATGAAAATCTCAGCAAAATGTGTTCTAGCAGCGGGAAATATAAGTAAAAACGGCAATTTACAGTCCGGTACTTTTGGGCGATGTGAGCGGGAAATATATGTTTCAATCGTTTGACTCAATGCTGATCGCAACAATAGTTGTGCTTGCACATTTATTTTTACAGTAATTCTAGATTTAGATTCTTCACAAAACACTTTTCGATCAAGTATCAACATGCCTACAGTTTTACAGATAAGCAATCAACCCATTTTAACATCTTCCCTCCGCACTCTTTGCGCGCATTCCTGCTTTGTGGGTGCATCCCCAAAATTGCACAGAAGAAGGCTGTTGCCTCAGTAAAACGTTTAGTACTGAAACAGTTAAGATAGCTGGTTAACAAACATCATTTTGTAGGGGTGACATACGGATGCTTCTTCACTTACAGTACGCACCACTATAGGTTTTATCTTGTGATTATTACCTTTATGTGCCTATATTTATACAATCCAAATCTTCGCTCGTCAACGGATGTAAGCAGACGTCTGAGATTAACAGTTATGCTTCAGAGCTCTGAGTGCAAAAATTGCCTTGAGGAAACCACTTGGCCGTAGATACTGTTAGTTATCACAGTGCCTTTTTTCGAAAGACGTTTGTAAAATTGCGCAGCTGAAGAAAAGGCGCTACTACGTTTGTAAAATTGCACAGCTAAAGAAAAGCACGATACGACGTGTCACTGTAGACCGATTAAGGTATCAAAGTGCTTTGTTTTTCGAAGCTAATATTTTAATACTTAGTTGTTAGTAAACCGGGGTTGCCTTGTTTTAATACGAAATGCAAAAGGTTACGTGAGGCAACTCAGCCAAAAAATTCAAGCCACATATCTGGAGCAACAAATGAAATAGAACAAACCATGGCAACGGGGCCATTAAATTGCATCACTCATCAGAGGTTTCTCTGTGTGTCTATATATGTGTCTCTCCCTTAGCCTGCAAATATATATATATATATATATATATATATATATATATATATATATATATATATATATATATATATATCATGTACGCGGAGAGGAGTCCATATAAGTACCTTGCACTTTTCTGCAATCTTTTTTCACGTGGTGAAACAAAATGTGTTTACACTAACTTTTTGTCACAAAGTTGGCTCATTGAGGCAGCTATGAAGGAACATCAAGCAAACAATATATAGCAGTATATAAATGATTATATGGTATTCAGACCAGGATGACACGAACGCTTTCGTATATAACAAGTACATTCGGTAGACCTACGTTGGGGATGATTAAAAACCCTTTAAGCACATACATGCCACATAAATAACTTCTAAAATTCCCAGATACAATAGTGAAGTGAGAGGCTTACATTTTTGCAGAGAGCATTTAGTCCTCCTTGCCCTAGGGCAGAGTAGATCTAAATGTAGGTAGTCACTGTACTGTGGTGCATGTTGTCTTGTCATTCCAATTTTCAAATAATACTATAGGTCAAGGCCTACTGGTTTGCTATAAACCTAGTCCACAAACAATCCTGGGATTTTGTCAGCATAAAATCTGAGATTCTTTGAAAGGAAACCTCATCAACTTTCACAAGGCACAAAATTAAGTGGGCTCATGGCGCAAAGATAGTCCAGTTCACAGCAGACCAAACAGGTCGGCGCGGCATAAATGAAGACACTGCAAAATAGTTTTAAGTGGTGCCATTTTCAAATGCTTTTGAAAATAGGTAGACTCTCCATCTTACAACTATTAAACCAAGCCTTTTAAATATCCAAAGGTAACACCAGCAAAATATAATAGTGTCCTTTTCTCGTAATTGCTGGCACTTCAAAGACTGATATCTTAATTTGTAGACTTGCACTTGTGGAGAACAGTACTGGACTTCTGGAAGGAGGCCCTGTACACGTGCCAAGCTCATCTTAGTCGGACTGTAGTGCGCATGCTTAACAGTAATTTAGGTTGTAAATTGTCCGCAAGGTTAACACATTCGCAGTGTGCGCGCAGGTTGGGCATTTCCATTGCAAATCACAGGGAATCGTTGCTTAAATGTCTTGGTAACGGTATGCAGATCGAGTAAGGGCTGCTGCCCACTTCACAGGGAGTTTCAACGGATGGATAGACTTGACTGTAGATTCCTCCATGTCGCGGAGATCAACGAGCAGTGTGGTCGCCACGAATTCATGTGGCCGTGTTACCGCGCTTAGCAGGATATGTCATGTTTGCAGAGAGGCCTTCATAATGAGATTCTACACTGTATGATTTATACCTTCAGTTCAGTTGGGAAATTTTACGACTTTGTTTATTGCATGTTTGCATTTTGTTTTTATTTTGCATTACAGGCTGACTGGTATATATCGTTACCCTACAACAATACTGGAACAATGAGAACGAAAAATCAAATATTCCTTACGTACCCATGGAAGGCCTTTTCCGTGCACATGACTTATTACTTTAGCGAAAGGAAATACATAAATTTTGTAGCATGAAATCTTTTAAATTTGGCAATGATATGAAGTTACCCACTTTCTTTGTAAATTGGCTCACTTATCTGCGCAACATTAGGTTCTGCTTATAACATTTATAATCTTTACCGTAAAACGGGCCAACGCTCTCGTAACGATTTATGTGTGCCAGACCACAATTACTATAATCCATACTCGAATACATAAATCCAACAGTTGACATACGGTTTTATTGTTAAGGAGGCCTCGTTTGTATATTTTGAAGATAGCTGATGTCACTTGGTGTATGCCTAGCTAAAGGCGACAGATGCCAGGCGATGCGAACTGCAGATAAATATCATTCTTGGACTATTCTATGGAAAAGATGGGAATTGCTCTGGAGATCATAATAGGTTAAGTTGATTCTCATCAAGCTGTCTGAATAAAGAAATCGCAAACCTACACACGGTCTTAGGGATGAGAATATATTATCTAAAAAATAAGTAAATGTTTTAAATGCAGACCACAAAATTAATATTTCCTATCATGTGTGAAAAAATCCTCTCTTGTATGTTTTCTGTGATTTATACCTTTCAGTTTCCATATATCAAAGGTAGTCACATATTACTTGTAGCCCTAAGTAGCCAGCGATCCAGAAGACCGGACAATCAGCTCATCAAAACTGACATCTAATAGCCCGATGCTTTCACCTGCTTGAACACACGGGAAGTGCCAGGCAATGCGACTGGCTATATGACATCCGAGAAATATTGACTCTTGCGGAAGTGGAGAACCTTCTGGGGGAGCAACCAAGATTATGTGCCACCAGGAAAAAATCGCTGAGTTACATGATATCTCAAGCGACAGCCAGCGACGTGTCCCCAGACACATACAACAGTAGTAAGGACGTATGGAAAGAAATCCCCCAGATGTGATTCTTAAACGTGAATCAGTACATCTGCTGTGTATCAACAGCGTGGGACAATACGCAGAATGATAACGGGAGAAAATTGAATTGGACCTGATGCAGACGCATTTGATTTTGAAAGTTTATACCGGCTTGAGTCGTTGCCCTTAATTCAGCATCAGTTGGTTACAAAACCGTACGTGGGTACCAGCAGACAGCCAGTTGTGTCGCACAGACAAAGGCTATTTAACCCTTTCCCTCTTGAATTAAGACTGTGTCAACAGCTTTCCTTGGCATGGGTTGGGCACTAAGAGCCCAACCCATGCCAAGGAAAGCTGTTGACCTGGGTCATGCGATCTTGATAAGTCTTATGTACATTTCTCAGTCAAATTTGTTTTCATAACTGTTGGAATTAGTTGAAAACACTGAAGCAGACGACATTTGACCAACAGCCGGTTTTGGCCGGTTTGATGGGGAAAGGGTTAAAACTTTTGTCTGCACAAAGAAATGGATGTTGGGAATGTTTTGAAATCAGGAGTTTGGCCCCATTCCGCAAAGTAAGTTAGCATTATCACAACAGTATATGCAAGCAATTTCGCAGTAGTTAATTTCATGATTCCAATTACCTGAGTTCATCAGCTGCATTAAATGTTAATATCAATGAAAAATCAGACTGCCAATTAAATACACATTTCTGGAGCTAAGGACTGAAGTCACATCTGGAATTGAATCCTGATTATTTTGGAACTCGAACCTCGCCGGTAATAAGTCAGGATCTCAAGTTTTGCACCAACGACACACTATTAAAGGTTCGTTTATTGATATATAGCAAAGTTAGTTTGTGCGTAAAAACACCTGTCATAGTTGGGATTTACCTGAGTACCTATATTTGATCATATACACAGTTCAGCTTCAATTTAATTTATCTCCAGGGTTATGAAAAGGCTTGCAGAACCGATAAACAAATCAGGTATGACTGTTATACTAATTTTGTGGACGTTATTAACATCTCTTATTTATATAGTTGTCTGGGTGCGAACCCAGACATTCTGTTTTTCCAACATTTTTGTTTCTTTCTTTCTTCTTTACGACCAAATTTGTCCGGGCTCTTTCTCGGACAATATGTTTCGGATAACAACCAAACTTGCCATGGTGATTGACCTACTAGTGAAATTGTGCATATCGTTTGGAACAGTCATGGTGTTTTAATTGATGCAAATTAGAGGCAATTAAAGTTTTTAAAAAGTTCTACATCTTCAAAAAATATAATAGATAAACACAAAGTTCTAACTTATACATGCAGGTTTAAGACTACTGGCAAATCCAATGGCATGCAAACAAAAGTTGGGGAATTTTAATGTAAACTAAATTCACTGAATTCCCTAAGAATACACATCCCCCTTCTACAGCTTGTTACAAGCTGTATGGGCCTCCATGTTGCTACGCAACCATTTTGCATGCATAATACATAATACAGTAGTTTTAACCTGTTTCATAGGCAGCCTGAGTCTATCCATGCATGCTAGGTGTATGGTTTGGAAGGTTTGGGTTTTGTAGCAAATAGGGGGGGGGGGACTCCCAACAACTGTGTAATGAGGGTCTCACTACAATACAGAGAATCTCTTTCTGTTCATGCATACAGAACAGATCTGCTCCATGCTGCTATATGTGCCAGGCATGCTATAGTTCCCACTATTGCTGGACAGAGCTGTCAGTGCTTCATGACTGAGACTGGTGTCCTGGCTGGTCTGTGTTTTGCCTGAGGCTATCATGAGTCTGCTGGCTTATCAATCCCAAAGGAATGCAACTTCTGGGCAGAATAAGCCTGTTATGTGTACCCTCTAATGATAGACTACACAAGTGCTGAGTTGGCTAGACCCATCAAAGTATGGTCTTCCAGTCCTCAATGACTGTTTTCACGACTTTGTAAATTTTGAAATAGTGTGTGGATTTGTGTCATCTCAGTGGACACTTTCATGTTTTTTTTTTGTTTGTTTTTTTGTAACCAGTTAGATGAAACCTGTTTTTATAGCCAAGCTTAAGACAATGAATACTGAGACAGCATGGAGGTATTATATAGACAGTAAAGTGCTTGTCTCAGTTCACAGGGACATGTAAATGTAGTTTCATAAAAGCATCTCTTAAAATGTGTTTATGTAGTAAAGGGCAAAGACAGTATTGTATTGCATGTATACACATACCCTTAAATTGTAATACGTACATATATATATATATGCATGTGTGAATAATGTACATGTACATGCACATATACTCATCCATACTGCCCAGGAGGGCTGATTCTCTCAGGAGTGGGCAATCTTCTCTGGTCCCAACGTTTCCCATTGTAGAGAGGTTTCACTGTATAAGTAAACACTGGAATTGTGTGTCTGAGTAATTACTATTAATGTTATTCAAGTTTTGAAATGTGAAATTTCTTCGATTAGCATAATTCAGATGCTGCAAGTTTTGTATATATCCTTCATATACATGTACACCACACTCATAACTGTACCAGTACCAGCTGGAATGACACCTCTATATATTATACTTTAAACGATATTCAAGATTTTTGAAGTTGGAAATATGTGTACTCCTAGTATGCATGCCGTTATGTCCGTCTGTGCTGTTTGCAAAGTCAATGGCGGGAAAACATACATGTATACGTGTATATTGAATATCTTCAAATTTATTAATGCATAAAATGTCAATCTCTATTTTCTTCCTAATTTTGTAGTATGGGCACATTTGATGAAATTAGAATGCTAGCTGAATTGAGGACACTTCAAATTTTAAATATTGAATATCCTCAAAACTACATGTATTATAGATAAAAGTGTCAATCCACACCAATTGATTGGTTTATACTATATGTTCATCTAATGATATTAAAATTTTAGTTGTAGAATTTTAAATTATGCTAATTAGGGGCACGTTAACAATGTCAAACTTCAAATCTCCAAAACTATTTTAGATAGAGGTACCATTGCAACTTTAATTTTGGTGTGACCTGGCCGCATCCAATGCACCATGACTCAAAGTTCTAGCGGTTTAATTTATGCAAATTTGATGAATACGCAAAATTTAATTCTTTAATATCTCCAAAATTGTTGTAGAGGTGCCATTCCAATTTCAATTCATAGGTTTCCGACACAGCTGCATCCAATGAACCAAGAACCAAAGTTGTAGCATTTTAATTTATGCACATTAGGTAAATACACAAAATTTAAATCTTGAATAGCTTCAAAACTGTTTTCATTTTGAAGGTACCCAGACAGATGCTGTAAAGCAAATCTTCTTTTCTAGCTTGTCTTTTTCATTCTCAGTTTTTGGCATTATTGCATTGTTTAGTTTCGCTTGTAATTATAGCGCTGTACATATTAACACCAGTGAAATAAATGTCCAGATATTGGCGGACAGTCGAGGCAAGGGAGTGAGCCAGTATTGAACCATGGTTACAAAAGAATAGAAAATTAAGGGATGGTACAACATTTTCATTATTTTTAATTAGTACTTACAACACACAAATTGGAGGGGGTTAAATGGGTCTGTACACTGTCACAGAATATGGAAAATGATGGTTAATTTTTGGCATTATGGTTAATCATTGCCTGTTTTTGTGCAATTTTGCTATATATTTTGGAAAAATCGTCATTTATAAAGTATTAATTTGGGGGAGGGGGTCATGAAATTAAGTACCCTAAGTACAAATTTTTAAAAAGTTGAACCATTCCTGAAACAGATTGGTGGTAAAATGACGATTTTCTAATTCCTTGATCCATAGATCTCTCGTCTGTTTTTCACGACAAATCTCCGAGTTGAAATTTCGGATAGTAATTCGCACTTTGGCATGCTGACCAGAACCAAAGTGACGCGATTGGATTGCGGAAATAATTGTTGATTTGTGAGGAAATAACGGAATGGATGGTACCTGTGCCAGAGAAATGACTATTCTGCTTCGCGGATTTATTTTCAGGTAGTAGCCCCTGTTATATACAAAAGCTGTGACGTTATATACTTTGAAAAAGTAGTATTGAATTAATCTTGAAGCAGCTCATACAGCCATGTTATACATAGGCCTATGCAGAAACGAGTGCCATATGAACCCCTAATGACATTGTACGTTCATTGGGGGCAAGAACAATAAGCACAGCTCCGCTAGTTAAGTTGAATTAACATACAATATTCGGATACATGCAAGACACTAACCTGGCCCTATGGGTAACTGTCAATGGGTTTACTTTCTTGCCATTCTTTGGAGATGCAGGATTTTTATAGGTAATGCACTTTTCCGTCACGAAAATGGATGCAGCGATTTAGCAAAATATATAAGCAATGCGTAGCAGTGAGAATTGTAAGGCTAAACATTGACTTACTTGTTGCGATTTAGCTCTAATTCCAAACAATAGAGAAACCGTCAGCTAAAAACATGAAGCATCTGCAGCAACAAGTATTGAGGACAACTATCTCCAACAGAGAATATTTGTAATACCTGACATGTGTATGTTCATTGCGAACACTATTATTGCCCTGATGGGTTCCTTTCTCGACCGCCATACAGCTTGGTACGCACGATGCTTGCTCTGAGAGAGGCACCATCTTTTCAGCAAGCCACATTTTTACCAAAGGACAAGGCGGCGAATGATGCTCTCACAGACCACGTGCAGCATGAAAGATAGCAGTGATGCAAGCAGATGATGACCACTTTAACCTAAAAAATGTTAGTACCCATCACCCGTTAAGTCTACTCTAAATACTGAAGGCATACTCTGTGTTTGCAGAAGTACCACTGATGCTAAGTTTGATTATCCGCTGATGATCAGTCATAATACTAACACCCGTCTGACGCGCACGATTGTCAAGTCTGTGAAATCTAGTTATATGAGCTGTCCAATAATAGATGAAGCTATATGCTCCACAGGGAGTCGATGTGGTATTGCCGTGCGGACAAGACAAGGATGTCGCAGCCCATTGTGGAATACGCATTAAAGGCCTACTTCACTACATGTATCATGCAATGTTGTTTATTGTGTACATTTTACTGGTTATGGAATAAAAGAAAAGATATTCAATATCGAACAAAGTCATTTCTACCAAAAAGATATTCTAGAAAATGTTTTTGGCAAATTATATGTCGAATTCGGCATATTTCTTACTACAGGTTTCCGTATATGAGTCTCAGTTGCCGTAGTTATTCTCCAAAGACACAAACGTGAAGCACAATGATGGAAAAGAAAAATATACACCCGCTTTCACTTTTTTTGTTCAAGTATAACTTATTGAAAACCGAAGAACGACCAAAACTTTATTTAATATCGGATATCACCCTCACCCCTTTACCACCTGACGGGGCCGCTTATCAATCTTTCGCACCGGCATTGGTAAAGCCATGTATATTTAGGCATCGATCACACCGCGTGAGACTGGTCTCAGTACGTCATGCTCCCCACCTCGGGATATACTTGGCCATCTTTTTAATTTCTGCCTCAGTAGTATTCTTTGTACGTGTTAGTGTACAAACGCAATATGCAGGAAACTCTTTGGAACCACTTGTATGTCATTTTGAAGCTGGTATGCATCATGAACTGTGTGACAGATGGTTTCTTGATACGACAGTAACTCGTTATTTTACGAGCAGCCAGGTTGGGATCCATTTCTCGTGCTTCCACTGTCCAGATGGCAAGTAGGGATGAACACAAATGAAGTATCACAAATATCGGCCGGTGGTCAAATGTCTGGTGTCTTTTTTTTTTAATGATTCCAACAGTAATGAAAAACAATTTTAATGAGAAATGTGGATGAGATTTATTAAGATAACATGTCCCAAATCATAGATTTCTTTGGCTTGAGTTCCCAATACATGAACCCCGTTGACTGAGTCTTAATTCGAGACGAACAATGAGAAACAAACCAAAGAAAACCCCACTTTATTATGAATGAATGAATAAATAAACTTTATTTCTGCACCAATTACAGTTATGGCATTATGAAGTTCTGTACGTACACATAAGGTAAACAACAAGAGAAAGTGAAAAAAATTCATAGAAGGACAATCAACATCACAATAATAAGGTAAACAACAAGTGAGAAAAAACAAATCACGCAAGTACAATCAGCATCACAATAATGTGATGCTGCAAATGTCGCGATACAAATAAGCTGTGTCACAAAATTAAAGGTCATATGGTGTTACAGTGGGCTATATATATCATCTTATACTTACAATTTACCCCTATTTTTTACCGTTTCTTCAATAAATTTTGCCATTTCCATACACGTTTACGGATCATCAGAATATGAATCTGTACATTTTAATCAAATACGCGGCTACACAGAATTTAGACAGGGTACCAAACAGAACATAAAATGTTTTTCATGAAGTTGATCTATTGAAGGGAAACATTATGGTAAAAGTTTGTATGTGAAGTTAAGATGAATCTTGAAGCTCCCAGAACGCGATTCCACTTTTGAATTTGATGACCATCTCATTCTATGGATAAAGTCTCTTATGAGACATTTAGGTTAAAACAGTGTAGTATTTTGAGTCACCATGTGTGACTCCTGATTCAAGAGGTAGTATATTATATATTATCGCATGAATATATACCCGAGGTGACTGACATGAGCTTTAATGTGATGTGGCACGCATGTGCGCAACCCAAGAAGCCTCTTTCCTTTCAGTGGCGCGCTTCGGAAGAGCACTGACGTCATCAAGTCCAAAAATTAGCACCTAATCCCCTGCAGTGCGATTTGCCAAAAACAAAAAAAGTAATAATATCAGTTATAATAATCGAATTTGAAGGTGACGTGAAGCAAAGAAAATTGTGCAAAAACATTATAAATGTATACTTGGTCCTATGTTAACACATGTACTGAAATAAAGGGTTATTCAGATGAGATGGAATTAAATTGACAGACAGGTGTATTCTAGAAATACGTTAGAAAGTGGCCCGGAATTCCGATTCAAAGCCGGTATCTTCACAGGGAGTTGTTAGATACTGGCTTGGAATTCTATTTCATAGCTGCTAGCTAAATCTAAGTACATATGTTTTGCCTACAATTCCAAAAAGAAAAAGAAAACATACTAAAATTTCACATAAATACTGAAAATATTATTGCTGTAATCCAATTTAACATGCCCTGTCAAATCCCACCACAGGCCATACACCTCACATTCTGGTACAAACCAGCTGCCACAAGACAATATTACCTAACTTAAGCACTTTCAATCCACGGTGGGAAACATGAAGTCTTGCAGTTTACGTCAATACAAGTTGAAACCGTATGTGCTCCTTGAGCACCTTTGAGGTTAAAAAGTAAAACTGGATATTCATATGGCTTAAAAGCATTGATGGACTTGAAATCCCTGTGCAAAAACCAGTCGACAGCAAACGAGCATATCGAATTCTGTCTGTGTGCTTTTTGTTTAATTTCCCTTCCCTAATGACATTTTAACTATGAGTTCCCATCGCAGTATGCCTACAATCATTAACCTTTTAGCACCTTTTAACAGAGAGATCTAGAATGTGCATAAAAACTTTTAATCAGTCATTCCCCTGCAAAAAAGTTGAATGTATTCTGGCTTGACTGTTGATTACTTTGCACACAGCGGAAATTGTTTAAGTTAAAATCAAATTTATTTTATAAAAGTTAGAAAATTATTTGTCTTTGGTAATTGCAGTATCTTATGCAACGATAACAGCTTTCAACACAGCCCAGTCCCTTTGATCCCGTGCGCGTGTTGGTTGGAGATTGATGTTTCTTGGTATTGCCAGAGATGTGCATCTGTGTGTACGTCTCTGCTATTACATCACATAATATATCTCAAACGCCATGTACCTTTCACTTTAAAGCACGCTGGTGTTGGCAGGAGGCATTTTGAATAAATATTTTTCCACTGTTTCCATAAAGATTTTTGAAACAAAATAATTCGATTACAGTGCACATAAAGTAAAACACAAAGGCGGGAAATCTTTTATTCTTTTGTGTTTACTTTTTAACATGAAAGAGTTAAGGCTGGCGAGTTTCTGTAATAAGATACAAGACGTTATAGCCAGGTCGTCGTATTGATTGCTCGTAGCCTGACCGAACCAAATGGACAATGGTGATGATTAAGTTCAATACTAGCACTTCATGTTGCAACAATTTTCGTTACATCATTAGGGTTCGACCAGCACGATCCTGACCTTAGATAAAGCTGGCATGTTTATATATCTACGTCAAGCTTCAAAAATATAGCTCATTAGGAACCGATATATCTAAAGAGACCACAAAATGTAGATTTTATTGTCAGCTTTAAAGCCCCAAGGTTAGAGTACCAATAAAATAAAGGACACAGACTTGGATCGTATAGAACAACTATACAGCGATTGCTGAATTTTTATCGGGGGGGGGGGATTCACTAAATGTGACAGTCATTCTTAACCTTTGATATGTATTGACTGGTTCACAAATTAGATAATTGCATGATAATATTACCCGGGGCAATATGTAGACGCTACCGTTCGCACCACACGAAACTGTCTCACCGACAACATATTTTATTGAAACACCAGCACGCAAAACCAGTCAAGTTTTGTGCAGTTCCAACAGACAGAGTATTTTCCTGTTTCTAAGTCTATTGATCGGCCTTGTTAGCCTATGTGAGAGCATTAGACATTAGAGTGCATGGATCAGATCAAAGAAATTATAGGCTAGTTTTAAAAATAATTGTCTGATTTGTTTTATGTTCATTGTCATGCATGCTCCATCCCAAGTTGCCACTTCCTGTTAGTTGCTTTTCTCCCCACTTGCTGACAGTGCAAAAACTCATTCGAGACTCGATGCAGCTCCTTTATTAAAGACATTGATGCCCTGGCTCAATACAAGGGGATAGTATCTGAATGCGAAGGATCTCTGACTTCCCATTTGGCCTATATCTAAGTTTGACTAATGGTATGGTGCACCATATGTGACTTTTTCTCGTGAAGCAGAGTCACGTTTTTTTTTGTTTTTTTGTTTTTTTTTTTCTTGCAAAGATATACAATTATGGTGAAGCAGAGTTACGTATTTCTTCTTGCAAACACATACAATTGTTCTTCTATAATTGTCTTATACAGTATATATACCTTACGCATAGAAGGCAGATACGTATAATTGGCTTTATTTGAATTAAAAGGGCCCAGAGTTTAGAAAGTCTAAAATATGTTCGCCTACTAAAAATGTGTTATTTTAACCATTATTTTCGAGTCATATGAACCATCTGAATGCGTATTATTTTCCTGGACATTGACAGTATGCAGGAGCATCAATATCAAGTACCGGCCTTGGGGGCGTTTAAAAAGCAAATCCACTCGGACTTCGTACGTGAATTCAGAGTTTAACAAAACGCTTGACCTAATGTGGATGATTCTGAAATGCTTAACTATTATGATCGTTTTTTGTTAAGGATGAATTAGATGAAGTACGTTTTTCACCAAAGCACATGTTTCAGTTAACCTATAATACTGCAGTATTGCTTTACACCGGCGCCAGTTCACTATCAGGAATCCACAGGATCAAGAGGCTTAAAATGTCAAAGCCGATTGTAATAAAAATTACTTTGTTTCTCTTGTGATCATGAGAAACATTTTTTATACGTAAATGTCCATGGGGAGTACTGGGTTAAGGAATGAAAACAGCCCACTTTTGCCGAAAGGCAGCGGTTTAACGCTATATTCTGACATTTCTCAGCAACTACTTCCAAATCATTCTGATGAAAGACATTAATATACACTGGACAGGTCCGACTCCAGGACTTGATGTTAGTACCTTTTTCTTGTGACGGACGTTTTCAGAACATCACTTTTATCCAATGGTGGCATCGTGTGCAACTCCTTTACATCCAAATTTAACTGGCTATATAAAACATACTTGATTTTGATTATCTACAAAACAATTACAATGACACAAGAAATGTTATAGCGCACTGTTTTGTACATATTCATTTTTAAGCAATTAACCTTTCCCTTTCCTATTTCATTGTATAACATACTGCCGTAACTACACCTTGTGTCTAAGCAACCCACCCTATATAAAGCATGATGGTTACAGCATGCTTAAAGATTGTGCTAGCCAAGATAATTATGTTCTGATTTGTATATATACAAAACATCAGTAAAAGTATGGACAGCATTAAATGCGATGAAACCAATAATACATTTACAATGTATTTTCATATTAGCATAAAGACTTGTTTGTCATAATTAAAGTGAAAAACTAAAAAAAAACTGTTGCCATGCTAAACGGTCACCTCTGTCCAATAAAACATGACAACAAGATCTAATGAAGAAGTTCTTTGATTTTGAAAGGTGCGCCAATGTTTGTGTATGAACCAGAGAAATCAGTTTTCCGAGCTCTTTCTGTTAGTGTGACGTCAGGGGGCAAGGGTGTGTGCATGAGGTTTTCTTAATCCTGTCATTTCACTAGGAATCAAACACTTATGTAATAACGCTAATAGACTGATATAAGTCTGCTGATATGCTGGCTCAAAGCATACAACAATTACAGGGAAAAACTTGTTTAAGCTGTAGACCCCATGAAATTAACAACAAGATATTTACCCAGTTGACAATAAAAGTTGGCCCAACATTGGCCCAATGCTGGGCCATCCATGCCAACATTGTTCCGATATTGGACCAACCTTTAACGCTAGCTGGGTAGTAACCAACATCTCATTGGTTTAACGGTGGCGTCATTCTAAACGTACAGCACCCTGCCACCACTCTATGATCACAAAGTTCTGCATTGTCACACAAAAATGTTTTCTATGCTCAAATATGCACTTTCATGCCGTAAAATATGACTTTCGGTCCTGTATTCGATATATATTATGGCCTTATGTATTCTCATTGCAGTCTCTGGAGAAACACGCCGATGCCCTCCGACGGAACTCAGCTCATGCTATATTTGTGTTATGTAGGTCAGGTCAGGTTGTCAATGATGTCCAGCATGTCCCACGTTTAAAACAGTCCCTCGCCTGAAATACCACCTGTCCAACTTTTCAATAAAAGTTTTAAAATGTGACACGGCATCGTTGCGTATTTTCTTCTTAACAAATAGCTCTTATCTTACCGGCAAAATACCAAATACCAAATACCAAACTTTGGCACTCAGTATACCGCATCAATGGGCCCTTTAATTGTGATTGGTTGACAAAAAGGATAAGGAAAATGTCAACAGATGGATAATGCATCAGTTGACCATCCAACGATATGGTAAATGCAACATTAGACAAGAAGTTTCGAATTTGAACTTGTCTACCGTGGCTAGTCTTAGCTTTAGTTGTGCATCCTCTCATCCTGTACATACATTACATATTAAATCATTCCCATGATGCATTGCACAGCCGCCATATGTCCTTGTTCTGTGTTCGTTTTCTCCATAGAGTGGTGCTTAAAGGGAGGGACTAACATTTGCCTGGACCACGAAAGTTAAGGTGGAAGATCTGAAGTCAGCACCTTTGGATAACCTCTTATCACTTTTCCATATTTTTGGATAGTTTGATACTTAAACTACATGCTTCAAAAACTCACACGTGTGAACATAAAATTTATATGAGATTATTGATCTCAAAACTTTTGTTTACACTAAAAAGTTAAAGCACTGCCAAGCACATTGGGTTCGTTTGCACGGGCATGATAATGAAGCATGTCATTGTTTACACAGTCATTAAGTCCATGACCCCTGGAAACCAATTGACAAGGGTCACTCATAGGGAACAGGACACCATTAGCCGTGGAGAGAAAAATGGGCCAGTTCAGACTAATCACTACCATTGTTCTGATTACTTTGAAATTCTCTATTGATGTAAAAACAATTGGTACAATCCACTTACTGGGCCTCAAATATGGAAAGCCGCATGTGAACCCACACACAAACAAGCCAAGTGAGATGTTCCCAAGTTAAAAACGTCTAAATTTAAGCCACAAAATATACTTGTTTTAAATGACAACATCACAGAGATAAAGCTTACAAATTAATTTCACACAATACTTAAAACGCGGAACAGACAAAATGAGTATGTGTCATATTTCAGTCATAAATGCGTAAGAATTGGCAACTTTTTCTTTCAATGCGATTTTCTCGGAACTGTTTTTTTCTTAAGCTCTGCAATTTGTATCTCGCCTCACAAACGCATGAATTGCCCTATCACATTAAAATCATGAGACATCAAAAGAAAAATACCATATCCAGGAGCGGTTTCCAGGATTTTTTTTTTTCTGACAACCCCTTCCGTCACTTTTGGAGCCATTTATAGAAAGAAAATGAACAACCTGTCCGGACTAAATTAAAACTTTTATAACTTTTTATTTATGCTATTTCAGGACTCACCATTGAATTCGATCCTGGACATGGATTTATATTTTAAATTTCGTCTGATTTCAACTTAAAAAAAAAAAAATTTGTGCGACTTCTGCGTGAAAATTGTGAACATCCTACCAAGTCAGAAAGAATGCTTTAAAATCTAAAAAAAATCCAATTCTGCATAAAAAAAACAATATGGTACAAATTTATGGATATGTAGTTATCAGAAAATATATAGGTTTAATGTACTTGTGAAAAAAATTAAATGGATAATATTGATCCAAAGTTGCCAGTATCACTGCGCACTAGCTTCACAGCTTCCACCTTAAATACAAAGTCAGTGGTTCGCCAAACAAAATCTTTTCTATTGTTGTACAAACAATCCATCTACAGTGGCTTCAAACACAATACAAGTTCCCATTGTGTAGTGTGGAATCCACAGTGTAAAACGGGAAAACTCAGTCAGTTGGTCTCCAGATGCCCTTGGCTACACTGGTACATTCCTCAAAAAAAAAAACATATCCCAGGAACCACTAGGTTATCCCGACCTATGATCAAACCACTAGGCCATTGTCTTGGCGGCCTCATAGCCTGCCAGGTAGCTGTCTTTAATAAGCCAAAGATGCTTGACGACAGATATGAATCAATGGAAAATGTCATTGTCTCTCCGCCACCTTATCGTGCCCCTGAATATAAATAATATGCTCTCATTTGAGTCTTCTTGAATGTTTGACATTTTGCACCCATTTGAAGGTTAATTTGCACATTTATCAAACAACTGATGTCAAGTGACATTTAATCTATCTTGAACGATTGTTATGTTCGTGGAGTACTTCATTCAAATCTGCAGAACAACATGCAAGTGTGTATGTCGCCCATTTGATATTTGGGACCATATTTATGAACCTAGACGCATCAAGGTTTTGGCGGCTTTATTATTATTAGCAAGGCATAGCCGCCAATGAATGCCCTAAGCTTCTCCATTGATTGTACCTGTTGACCTTTAATGAAGTGTAAATAACTCTGAAACTCTCACGCGATTCCCGCTTACAGGCTCGCTCGGAACTGTATAAGTCAATTAGCCTGCCTACAGAAATGGTGCCGATGCCAGCTTTACTGGGATTACTTCTGCTTTAATATAATCGTTCCGATAACTAAGTCTAAGATTTAGCCTCAATTTCATGATGCGTCATGATGGGTAGACCATAACGACAGCGTTATCTGCAGCAGCACGCTATTTTGCATTCTACACTTTCCCTCCCAAACAGGTAGACAACTACCGATAATTTCAAATGCCGTCTGCTTCTTCTTTCCCCTCTAATCCTGCGTTCTCATCGATAAGTTTGAAAGAAAATGTGAGAGAAATTTTACCCTAGTCAGCTGGCTCATTGTGCACCCAAGTCGAGCATGGTAAAACTGTTGACTCTGTATTACGGCACAACCGCAGAAGGTCAATGCCAACATTTGCTGGGGAACACGCATGTTTAATAGTGTTGCTCCTATTTGAGCTTTGCCAACAGGATATTGTGTACAGTGTAAAAAGGCACTTTCAGGATTTACGGTAATTTTCTGGCAACTTTGCTCTCAGGGCGTTCCTGTATGTCTTAAGTAACGGTAAATTATCATCAAGCCAATATTATTTGACAATAAATTGCCGCATTGCATGGTGAACAATAAAGCTTGGTCAAGACTGGCAAATACAGCAACCTCCACCATTTCACCTGTACACCATGATATATATCACGCGACAACCTACAGTCAGCCACAATGCAAAATTTCTAATTTCTATAGAAACGTGTTACATTGAGCGCTAAGATGTAAGTTGGTCGATGTAATGCAAATATTAATTCTTTGGGCGCCTCTTATTTGCCTGCAAAGCAGACCAAGTTCCGTGTTACTACACAGCGGAGTAGACAAAATACACTACTTAATTGGGTCTGCTTTGGAGGCAAGCCTCTTATGTGTGTACTGTCATCCCTTAGTCCATTGGGTAAGAAGTTATCAAACAATTTCCTGCACGTGCGGTTTGTATTTTGGGTCCCAAAATAGCATGGGTTTAAACAAAAGTTTGGACATTAGAAGACTCAATGGGGCATCACTCAATATCTAACCTTGGCACTGCTTTTTAATTGCCCTCTGTTTTCATTTTGGGTGCAAAATGCGTCGCGGAAAGCTGTTAACTTAGACCGTTTACTTTTAGAAACCGCATAATATAAGGAATGAAAGGAGAGGCCTTTGCATGAAGAATGTTCCGGTGGAATCGTAAAGATAATTTATTTATGTGTGGCTATTATCGTGACTAGCACGAAAGGCTTCAATATAATAATATATCCAGCTGACTCGAGACTATGACTCGCCAGGAATGCCCAGTTCATGACCCAATTACCCCAAGTGAGAAGCGCCGGGTCGGCAATTAGGCATTCCAGGTGAGTCGTAGTCTCGACAATGCTAGTTTCATTTTGATCCGTTAATTTTCTGCTTGGAAAAGTTTCAAAAAATTTTCAAAAGCGAACAAAATACATTTGCCAATGTCATTTTTGTTCCAAATGAAACAAACTGTGTGGTGGAAGTGTGCTTCACATTGTGAGTATATTCACATATCACGTGATGACACTAACTTTGCATCCTTGAAAATTCAAAGAAATAACGCCTTTGCTTTTAATCCTACGCAAAATGCTCAAAAATATAGACCACATATACAGTGACAGTTACCACAACAGATTGAAATTTGCTGAAGCGAAAGACTGAATCTGGATTGCTGCAGGCCTTACAAAAGTGGCACCGCAAAACGTGTTAGACGTATCTGGGTGGACCATAGACGGGCCTCCTAGCAGAACCGGGGGCTCCGTGCTATGAAACGGGAACCACTGCCATTATTTACGAAAGGCCAGGGGCCCCAGTCTCCCCACCCCCACCCCATTACTGCTGGGCTTGGTTTACCTTGGAGAATACTGCATAATATTCCTTTGCTTGGAGCTGCCAGCGACAGCACATTTGGTAATTGACTGGACGGCCAAAATAGTGACCGCTCAACTGAACTGTTGTGTTCGGCAGTACAGCCGCTTCAAATAACTGTGTGCACATGGTAATGCATACTATGTTTGCTCTTGTAACCAGAAAAGTCTGTAGTCTTGACCCTTCTGAATGAATTTTCGCGAGACCTGTTGAAAAGACATGGAACTTGCCATCCACCACATATGCACCTAAGTGTGAAATTGCCTGCAAAGATCTGTTGGTGCTATTACCTTGATCTTTGACTCGGTTTCCTTCCCAACTAAGGAAGTATGGTCGGAATGTAAAGAAAGTAGTTCCCTAAGTTGCCTACTGGGGTTATACAGCTAAGATGGAGGGATCGATAGATTTTCTCACGGTCAGGAAAATATTATATAAATTACCGGATAAATCGAAAGATGTTCTACACGAGCGTCGTATACCAACAAAGAGGAAAAGGAAAGGACGTGGATCCCTTTACGCAAACGTTTATCCCTGATACAAAATTATTATTATTATTATTATTATTATTATTATTATTATTATTATTATTATTATTATTATTATTATTATTATTATTATTATTATTATTATTATTATTCAGTTGGACTCGTTTTGTCACCAGCCAAAAATTCAGATATTTAGTACAGAACTAAAGATGTGTGTTTTTGTATGTAAATTTCTATGCGTTTATCCGGTCCTGTAATACCAGTGTGATGGTTGATGACAGTGTCAACAGACTGATTTGACAAAAACTGCTATATTTCAATATGTGCCAGCGTTTGCAAGATAAAATATGTGTAAACCATTCTATTAAAATCGGATGTGCTGAAAAAACTTTGAAGGGTTCATCCAGAATTGTCAAGTTTAGTGCGTTGCCTTAACGTTTGTGATTAGAAAACCTGAAATAATGTAGTGTTTGGTAACATACTCTTGTAGACATGCGAGTATTTTTTAATGCGTCAAATAAAAGACGGTTGAATAGTCAGAATGAACTGGATTTGCTTGGTATCATTCCTGACAGGAATTGATTTTCTCTTGCATGAGACGAAGATTATACTAACCATAAAAAGTTGGAACAGCTGGGCCAGTAGATGCCAGGGAGTATTCGTCTTGGGTTCAGTTAGTCTGTACTTTTAGAAATGTCAAGGGAAAGCATCGTGCGTCATTTGCTTCAAACCATATCAGCTCTACTCATTATAGCGTCTTGGAGAAGATGATAATGTGAAAATGCGACAAGAAGTCGAGGATCAAACGGCAAAGCAGTTACATGAATGTCACCTAGTGCTGTTAAGCGGTGACAAAAATGAAATATGAGGCCACGATAACAATTTCCTTTGCTCAGCAGTATATTAACCCTTGGATTGCCACGAACAACAAAACCCGGGTTCCTGTGAACTATCATACTTTTTTCCCAAATTGAAATTATACGCCATAAAAAGGCCTTTCGTTCAAGTACCAGAATACCTTTAGTTCTCGAGAAAGATGACAAAGAATAGCCCAAGTCAACAGTTCATCTCAGCGCTTATTCAGCGCAATGTGCTGAAAGCGATAGCACCTATGTGTACGACCTAGCACTGAACGGGTTAATTCAGGAAGCACGTTCGTGCATCTGTAGATTACACACATATCATATTGTATTTTCGCAGTAAAATCAATGGGAACTTCTTGTTGGTGTACGCGGTGCAGTTATGCTTTAGCTATGTATCTTATTGAAGATCGAATATATTATACACATCAACAGCCTATATCTGTACTGTAACTTTATATATTATCTGGTTGAAGATTGATTATGTCACAAAAGAGGTGAAGACAGTATAGCGCTCTGCCGTGATGGTGGTTCTGCCTTGCTCCGTGCACACTGAACGTACAAGTACGCACAAATGGTTTGTGGTTCGCTGCAACAATGAGTCAGACATATCTCGGATTAGTATAAAGATCTTGCCCAGTCAAATAACTGGTCATTAAGCATGAAACATCAGCACAGATATTTGCTCCATGAATGTCTCAGGTGGAAAAGGGATTAAAGGAAAAGAGGAAACTCTCTGGACAATTAGGTCTTATAAAGTCATCAGGTATTTGGTTGCAAACGACCATTGCACACCAGCAACCACGCAGTCAGACATTCAAAATACCTGAAGGAATTGCGAACAAATTCTTCTAATACTGTGTTTAAATCACATGTGACAGCACACAATTATACCCATACATTATGTGTAAGATTTTAACTTATGAAAGTATCGAAAGAAAGTATTTCCGCATCCATGGAAGTCCTGAATTTCTTGAATACTCATTTTGGCAAATTTCTCATTTGATTTCATGAGATTTGCATTTCATAAATTTTATAGAATATTTCATAATTTTGGAAGGTACTTAACTTACATTCTCTACTGGAAAATAACGCAAAATATGGCACATCTATCTACAGAACATCACACACTGCAACCCCTGGTCGTACCAGACTCTTCTGACACAAACTTCTTTTTATTTTTTTTTTACTATCCCTATGAATTAATGCATGGTACATGCATCATGTGTCGAGTGGTAGTGTTCTTTGGCCCTGTCAATTTTGAATAAATAATCATTCAGCACGTATGCAGCTCCATGAACAAGTGAAATTTTTAGGTGGAACATGCAACTTCATTCTTGATTTGGAAAAGATTGCACCGACAAAAAGTATTCCGAAATTCACGCCACCGTTTATGTACTCGTGATAGCATTACATCGGCTTGTTCTCTTGGACTTGTTAGACTGTCAAATGTTAATGCGCCGCTAAGTGTTAACGCTTTTTTCCTTAACACTGAACGGCGGATATTGGAACGTTAATGCAAGCGCACTCTTAATCATAAATGCGAAAATATGAGAAAATGGGGAATTGAACAGTAAACGTAAATATGCCGTTATCTGTTAATAAACATGTGATGGGACATCAAAACGTTAAACTTGCATAAAAAATACATGTTAATGATGAATACAACATTCTAATGCACACACATGCAAGTATTATGTATGTATTTGTAAGTAAAAAATTATTGGCAATCAGTACAGGTCAATACTAACCCGTATTACATACATACATAATAAATTTACTGCATTTTAAGGACAGATGCTTTCCTGAAAATGTATGACATTGGGACATGACATGACATGACATAGTGTGAAAATCAGAACAGAAAGCTGGCGCAAGTAAAGCACCAAATTAGCTCTTTCACTGCCACTTAAGTTGAACTACCTAAGATGAACTGTTCGCAATAGGAAAGGTCAGAATTAGCTCTAAGGTGTATATCCCCCCAATACACAACTGAATACACAAACATTTGGAGGGCCAGAGCTGTGTATTCCCATTAGTTTGTATGTTAAAGCAACCTTAAATAAACCAGTCACTTTTGTAGCTGTAATTATATGATTTTTGCGAGGTATTTAGCTATGCATCTAGATTAACTGTCTGAAATTTGGTGTTTCTATCTGCAATAGTTATCCAGTTGCGAATTAAAATGGAAGCAATGGGAATACACAACCCTAGCCTTCCACTGACTGCAGTCTCCTCTTTTCGGCACTTATTGAACCTTCTCTTCTTGCCCTTGCCTATTATAATCAGGATGGTTAATTCATTGTCCTTGCAAAAAGACCTTTCATTGAGTATCAGCATGCCAAAAGTTCCAGAGAATATAACAGTCCAGGTCAACAGCTTTCCTCAGTGCGCATTATGCTAAAATCGCGCCGAGGAAAGCTGTTCACTCAGTCCAAAGCTTGGCATTGAAAGAGTTAATATGCACCTATTGTTCATGTTAGGCTACTATGTAAGGACAAACAACATCCTACACAGATTCTCTGTTATTCCTGAAAACAATAAGGACCCACCAGCCAGACCCAGTGTAGATTGAACTTGGCCTGGGTGTTGGCCATGTGAATGCCCTGAGCCTGATCCCCTGTAAACTGTACAGTAAACTTGCGCGGTGAAGCAATAGGCTTACTGAATTCATTCTCTCTCTCTCTCTCTCTCTCTCTCTCTCTCTCTCTCTCTCTCTCTCTCTCTCTCACTCTATATCCATAAATTCCTGGTAAAAAGATAATTTCCCATTAGTTGATGCAGCCAAGAATTCTTGCCATATTACAATATCGTTCTTTTCATTCAGTCTTTTTTTCCAAACATTTAAAACATGTCATTCTTATGTAATTCCAACAGGGACAAAGCAAAGAAAATGTAATAAATCTTCGTATTTTTCGTTGTGGCCACAGCACCTATGTCCGAAAGACCCGCCTTTCAATATCCTCTCAGAGGCCTGAACAGCCTGTGCCAGCTGCAGACGAGCTCCTTCTAAATTCGCTACATTTAGCAAATACTTTTCTCCAAATGTAAAGTCCTTTATAAGTCTATACCACCTCAATGATTTGTCAATTTCCTGATAAAAGTCTTTTTTATAACTAGCCAAACTAAATTGTAGGTAACTTTATATCCCATCATGATTCAAAGACGAAAAGGCACGATCCATTACCCTATTGTTTATTACTTATTTCATTCCACCATAACGGGAGAGCAGATTATTGATAGATTTTTTACAAAGCCATGTTTCAGGCATGTGAAACTTAATTCTATGAAGGTATTTGATCGGTATGCAATCCAATGTTGAAGTCGAAGGCAACCAACCAAGTTCTCCCAAAGTGGAGGCCATTGCCCGGGACTATCGTACCTTCAGTATTGCCTTTGCGACCGAGTACTGCGCTACAAGCTTCTTTAGTTGGGTTTAACTACACTACAACTCTATGAGTGTGCCAGGGTACAATGACATTTTTCCCAATGCTATTTTCGAAATTGGCTTGATTTTCATCGTCACTCTGGGAGAATATGCTACACATGTAACCACGTACGCGGACTCTCTCGGTGAGACAGGTTTAACATGAACAGTCTGATAACGTTCTAAAGAACATTATACCAGATTTTTATAGTCTTTACATTCCAACATTTCATTCTTACCCAATGTCCACCCATTATTTTTTTATCTATAACCATAACAATGGATTTCTCTTGACTGAAAGACATTCCTCGTTTACTTACAAAATTGTTAGGAATTTAAAGCATGACAGGTAAATGGTGTTCATGCTCGGCTGTGAGTACAATGTCATCCGCATATAAAAGACTTGACACACGATACTTTGAATACGGTAAACCAATATTATCACAGCTCCACATATTAACCAAGCTTGACATGACGATCGAGAATAGTATTAAAGAGAATATGCATCCCTGTTTTATCCCATGAAACACTTGAAACTACGAACTTTAAAAAGGACCTAAATAAACATTATTTCAACCTTCCCATATAAACGTATCACCAGAGGCCAAACTTTACCTTGAATTTCTCTCTTCTGAAGTGTGATAAATAATCTGTCTGTGTTAACTGTAACGAAAAATCTAAAAAGCGAACCATGTTTTTAATATTTGTCGCTTTTTTAAAGTACAAAGGCCCTGAAGGGAAAGCTGATCTTCCAGTCGTCAATGCTTTCTTATACATTTCGTCTTATACGCCCGACATTTCCTCCTCTTGTAGGCACTCCATGAACTGCTTCTAAATTACCGCAGTCAAAACTTTTTAAACATTTGACGTAACAGGTATCCCCGAATAGTTACTTAAAGAGTCCGCACTGCCTCCTTTGTGTATGGGCTCAGCATATCCCTGGAACCACTGTTCTGGAAACGTCTCAATTCATTTACAATAGTTCAAGTATTTATCTGAAGTCTCTATGCTAAAACTAAACTGTCATGCTTTAAAAGTTAATTGAGTGTATCTTCTGCATCGTATGCCTTTCCATTTTTTAGTTTTCCGATGGCTGATTACACATTGTCATAATTTACCAAAATACGTGAAAGCTCCTTTGTTTCACCATAGTTATACATCAGTCGTCATTTACAACCGCGGGGCAAAAAACGCAAGGCTAGTTGGGTTATTCCAATTTTTTTTTCAATTTTGAGTCAACGCTCTTTAAATTTCCTTCGGATCCTCAATTAAGCGAGATTTGTCATTCGGTCTAAAATTCTTATGGGACATTTGCATTTACCATTAAGACGTCTTAACATTTTTTTTACTATGCTTTACCATTTTTAGCAGCTTTTGCGAGCATGCATTAACATTTATCTTCCTGTTAACCGTTTTATCTTCTTTCTTATAATTTCGTGTAGTCTTTCAAAGTATTCATGCCTGTCAGTGTATTGAATTTAGAACAGATAAAACACGAAATTGTAGAATAAAGTTTTACGTGGAAAGCCATTGCTTCGGACTTATACCAAAAACAATGATGCTCGTGAAATACTGATTGTTGTATTATCTTTGCTTGTACAAGTAAATTGCTCCTTAGGTGCGACGGGTAACGATTGCAAGCACAATATACAAACACCACGTGACAAGTAACAATGACCTTGTTCTTACGTTTATAATTCCAGAAGTGTCATTGGTATGACTGGTTTAGCCTGTGGTGTCTAGAGAAGTTGTTCAAGAAATCTTTTGTCTTCAGTTTTTCCTATCACATACAATTCTCTGGTAACTATAGAAAAATTCATCCCCGGTAAAAACAGATTTTCGTCCGACAACAACAAAAACAACAACAACATCATCATCATCATCATCATCATCATCATCATCATCATCATCATCATCATCACCACCACCACCATCACCATCCTGTCAGTGGTTCTTTTCTGGTCATATTTTCTTTTTCTCTGATCTGTTCGTCATTTTTCCCAACGTACCTCTCTGTTCCTTCATATATCAACAAGAAGACTGCGTTGACAAGATCCTCGGAATAGTGATAAATCGTACCTTAGCAGCGCCGAATGCACACCAAGTTCCGTGTTACCTCCACTACCCTGAGAGGAAGGGCGAAAACACGGAGATTCTTCTATTTAACAACCAACCCCTAGTGGTGCATGGGTGGCTTTCCGTTTTCTCTTTCCTTAAGAGCTGAAATGGTCCTAACATGAGTTGCACGCGACAGTTTTCCTTTTCTTCTGCCAGTATCATGATTAAGTTACAATGCAGTATTACCTCTGGTGATCTGAAATGTGTGTCTGATCATGCATTTCGGTGCGACATGAAAACGCATACTTTGAGTGACAACATATTTTTTCTCCGAAAGAACATGCACATTGTTGTTGATGTATCCTTGTAAAGAACTGTTATGTCGATACATTTTAGAGGGCTAGATTAAACTGTAAAGAACACACTCCGCTTACTTTAGTTACTGAAGCATTGGAATAGTCTTGATAAATGATTGAGTATTAGCCGATGCCGGACCATGCAACAAGATTGAGTCAAAACCGACTCGGAAAAGGTTCGGTAAAAGCTGTTCACTCACTGGTTTTAATGCTGTTGACTCACTATTTTTTATTAATACTTTTATTCAAACGAAGATGTCATGAACATGGTGGGAGGAGGACACCAAGAGGAAAATAAAAACAGACGGTATTTGAATTTACAATACCTTGTCGAACGTTTACATGGAAAAGGGTATCAAACATAAAAGATAAAATGAAAAGTAACTATAATTTAGTCTTCAAGGGCGTATGAAACTTTCACTTATGTCTTGTGGCCCAGATTAATCATTTTCCGCTGCGGTATAATTCTGATAAGGTTCCTCAGCAAATTATATCAATATATTTTTGTGACCAGGGTGATGTCACGGAATAACAGCTTATTTCCTTAATTGCCATCTAAGTTTCATTTTATTTCTAGTTTTATATCCTTCGGGTATCAATTTACGTAATTGCTTTTAGTCTTAACACAACAATTACCCAGACCGTGATGGGAGTCGTCAACGGGTCGATCACAGGGAATATGTGTCCCGATGTACCGATGGCATTATGAAGTTTCTGTCCCCAACGCTGATCCGTCTGAGCAAAGGTTGGCTTCCTTGCCGCGAATATTGTCTCTGTAAGAGATGAAAACTACGAGTAATTTCCGGTGTATTTAGTTTCTAATGAGTTTCATACCTTTTAGAGCTTGTTGTCGTTATAATTGGATCGTACATCTGGTTAATTTTTTAACGACCAATTGCTTTGTGCTTCAAAAACTGAAAGACATTATTGGTACTTGCTTCCATCTAAAAAATAAAAGATGCAGCCACGTTCTTCCAGCATATTCATGAAATATACACCATTGACCACAAATTGAAATGACTTTTTGTCTCGGCTTAATAATGGGCTTTGTCGTAATATGATACATCAACCAGGTATAGGTAGAGCGGCTCATGGAAAAGTCTTCCAACCAGATAGTGTTTGTCCGGTTTTCACAGAGCAGACAACAAATTGTCGTGATTTTTTCCATGCTTCGTGTCCTTAGATATACACTTAAATAATGATATTTAATAATTTTTGATCGATTCGAAACCGAGCATACGTGCAGTATAAATACCCAATCTATAGTAACACCATGATATTTTTGTATGTTTGGTTCAGATTATCAATTAATCGGGGAACATGATTGTGCCTTTCCAATTTTGTGATGCATGCACTCCAGGTAGTTGTTAGTGGCATTCCAAATACCAACGAAAGCATATTGGTTGTTTGCACCTGCTCATGGCTGTACATAAGGTAGGAAATAATTTGATATTTATCCTGTGTTTTCTATCTTAGGACATTTTTAGAGCCTTCAGATACGAGGTATATTAAATCTAGAGCAAGTATATTCTCCGTTACACTTGGTTACTAATGTGCAATTTGCATACGTATAGCCTTTGATTACTACAAGGCTTCTCTCTAGGCTACTTATTGTTTCGTGGATGACTAGTCACGACTGCTGATGCAAGACGAATAAGCCAAGTCCATATCTTAGCACAGCTAGTCACAGGCAGAATCGAATAAGATAAGAGGTCAAACAACGCAGAGAATGACCTTTCCTTGCATAATTTATGACGCTACACAGGAAACCAGCATAGAAAATCTGCTTTTTAATCAGCTTTCTTGGTCGATTTAGTTTAACGACACAGACCAGAAAGCCTATTGGTACTAACAAGTGCTAGAAATTTTTTAGCAAGCTTTCACACAGAAATTTTTTTTCCATAGTTCAACCATTGTACCTGGTTTGATTACGTGAGAGAAAATTGTATTCAGTGACCTTTGACCTGAATATACGACAAACTTCAGTTAACATGCGTAGCTGAGATGCCGACTTAGCTTATCATTTTAGGGTAACTGTCGATGTGAATAATAGCATACTTGTCCACAGCGGTGTTGCCAGGGTAACATCATTCCTAAAGAAGGTTCTTTTAGAGGATTTTATCAGGACAAGCAAGCTGTAGCAAAAGATGTTATCCAAGCACAGCCCAAGTGACAAATTATTTACTTGGTGTAAAGAAGTGTATTAGAGAGTTCACTCGTAGTTGGTGACCATTTTGTCATACTTCAGCTTTGAAGATAATACGCGACTCACAGCATTGTTGGACACAATCAAGACCCAAAAATATATAGCTGTCCCATCAGCAGCTGTGAACTTTCATGTATATGACACAGTGGGTAAGGAGGGCACAATCCATTTGATGTTGTACTATAAAAAGTTTGAATAATTCACGAATTGCACTTGGATGTGTGCTGTTTATGTTCCTATCATCTATCAAACTTTACAGTAGCCAAAATAGGACATCAAATATGGGAACTCTTCAGACGCGTTGCTTAACAAAAACATTGTATTCCAATACGCATGTAGATTGGGGACTTATGAAGACAGATACATGATGAAGCATGCAGTGCACTGAAGTCCATGTAGTAGTATAAATACAGAACGTTAACTCACAGGTACCGCCTCCGACTATTTCATCAGTGGGAGATAATTAAGAAATTAAAATTAAAGTACAACTGCGTTGATATCGGATACTGAATGCTCTTTTTCAATCGAATACAGCAAAATGACCCTGTATCGAATGTGCTATATTAATATCTGACCATCACGACCGGGTAATGTCAAAAATTTAATCATGTTTAGCGGCAAATTTCATTTGTGCATGAAAAGGGCGGGAGAGTGTAAAATCATATCATGTGACTAGGTTTCTCAAGCTGCACCCTCATGAAACCAAATGCATATTTTCTTAAAAATATCAAGTAACAACAGGGACATGGTGCTATAAATGTTATACAGATAGCCTGCACCGGCAGGACCAGATTGAAGTCATACTGGTACAGAGCAACACAGTTATGGTACAAACTTGGGCTACATACATGCTGCCACATGCCCCAAGTATGGCCATAATGCAACAGTAAAAGCTGGTCAACGTCTTAATGATTATTATTGTAGTCTGACAAATATGATATATGAGTCTGAATCTACGTCTGTGCAATCTGCTAATCAGTATTAAGAATTTACAATTGTGTCGCTCAAGGTATTCTGGCTAAATTGTATATGGCATACTGTAACTTTAGATTGAACCAAAATATTATTTCGGTTGAGGGAACAAATTATCATCACTACAAGATATGGTGTAGATACTTGGCCAACATGATC